>WKFP01014753.1:515497-550437 GCA_011057875.1 Pterocles orientalis | reverse complement strand
TGGTTGGTCTGTCAGAGCTGGAGGGAGGAAACAAACAGGTGAGAAGCCCGTGTCCTCCACCCCAGCTCTCCTGCCTGCAGCAACGTAAGGGGAATGAAGGCAGCAAGGATGGGTGGCACTCTGATAGCCCCACAGCACTTGGCAGGGTCCCACGAGTTTCTGCAGGGAAGAACTGTGCAGCCTTCAGTGCTCTCCTGGGATGGTGCAAGAGTCCTCTCAGCCTGAGATGGAGCTTGCTGTGGGGAATCACAAGGGGCAGAAGGTTCAGAGGAGGTCAGGAGGCACATCACACGGCATGTGCTGCACTGCCTAACTCAGGAAACCCCTTTGGTTCTGTTTGCTGAAAGCTGGAAGAATATTTGAATGGAAAGATTAGTCTTTTCTGGTCTACTTCTAATATGCTTTCCCTAAGCATTTCCTACCAGCCTGACCTGATGTACCCAACAAATTTTGACAACTGTGGAAAATAGCAAGGGAAGACAAGAAAGCATCCAGTCCCTTTTGGACCTGCAAGGTAGATCAGATCATTTCCATGCATCTTTCCCAGGGACCTTTGTTCCCTTCCTTCCATAAAGGAGGACAGGCTCCAGCACCACCAGCCCTAGTGTCCTACCCCAGAAGATGACATCTGGCAATGGGATGTTGGTGCCAGAGGAATTCAACCAACCTACATCCTCTTCCTGAGTTTCTCCCAGTAAATAAGGTGACCAGGAGTAGGCTACAGACCAAAGGATATGATTTGGCAGGCTGCGAAATAGTCTTCAGAGTGTAGACAGGGCAGCCTGGATTTTTCCCTTTTAGGAGAGAAACTCTTCCTCACTCTTCCAGTAAGGCAAGGAGCCCAAACTCTACAGGCAAACCGATACTCCAAAAGAGTACAAATGGCCAACAGATTCAGGCAAATGGCAATAACTCGGAAGTGATTGTTCTGTTCCCATGGGGACCTTGCTGGTCTTGGAAGTCCTTGGATATCAGTCAATGTCCTTGGCAGATGGCAAAGCTCTTTCAGCAAGATTTCCTGTCTCTTCCAGTCTTTTGGCTCCCCTTGTTTAAGATATTCCTTCTTAAAAGCAGATTTTGCTTGATGTCTCTCTTGTGCTGGATTCTCATTTCCATGTGGAGGAGCTATCACAAGTCAACGGCTGTGTTGGAAACAATCCTGCATCCTCACCAGCACAGAGCTCTTCTGAATATGTTCCCCTTTGTGCTGTTTTCCTGTTTTCCAGATATTGTCTCAGAAAGAGCAGTCCTAATCCATTCCAGGAAATATAATCACAAATGCTGTTATTAAGTTGGCAGAGTTGCCCCAAGACTCACCATCGTTTAACACCTCCTCAAACTCCAAGTATTATCTCTGCTCATGCTCAGGGCATCTCTGGTAATCACAGCCTTTCCTACCTCAGTGGCAAGGTGAAATGGGATACATCTGGAGGACAATTATCCCAGTCCTTCCATAAAACTCGTCCTTTACTATGTTTTCTAGAGGGAACATTGTTTCTGGTACTTCAGAGTCGTACTGTCTGCTGAGAACCTTGCTCAACACAAACTGTTATTCTAAACATCTGTCCTGATGATTTCTGCATTTCATTCACCTGTTAGTCTTGCCCACTTGCTGTAGAACACCTCTGACATGTAACAACTCCACAGGCAATATGCTTCAACATGGTTTTTACAACGTGTCTGCACAGGTCTTTGCACAAGAGCGGGGCATGGAGACGTCTCTGCCATCCAGGCCATGACAGTACACAGGGTGATGGCAGTAGGAGCAAACTCCACGGCTGTGTGGGAGTGGAACGGGTATCAGCAGGGGTCTGGATCAGCAGGTTCTGCTGTTCTCTGTTTCAGTTCTGCTCACAGTCCATCGTGGTGCTGAGGGCTGTCCTTTCTCAGCCAAGAAGAGCTGACAGAACTTTGGGAGAAGCTTCTATCAGTAGTTTTGGCCTCTGACAGATTTTCCCTAAAGGAAACATAAATATCTTGGACTGTTACAGCAGAGAAGGTGAGCAAGGCCCTGCCCAAGCTTTACTGCCCCACTTAAAACTCTTCTAAGATGCATCTGTATATTGGGTGTGAAAAGCAAGGGCTACGGATATCATAGAATGACAGAATGGTTTGGGTTGGAAAAGACCTTAGAGATCATCTGGTTCCAACCTCCCATAGTCAGGGACACCTCCCACTAGCCCAGGTTGCTCAAAGCCTCGTCCAGCCTGGCCTTGAACCTCTCCAGGGATGGGGCATCCACAGCTTCTCTGGGCAACCTGGGCCAGTGTCTCACCACCCTCACAGTGAATTTTTTTTTTCTAATATCTAGTCTAAATCTGCTCTCTTCCAGTTCAGATCCATTATCCTCTTGTCCTGCCACTGGATACCCTTATATGATGTGTGTCTGGGGAATGCCTGTCCTGGGAGGAGGCAGAGACCAGCAAGAATTGTGGCTCCATTGCTCTCATTCCCTGTGGAGCTGCTGGAGACGTGCCAGTCAGACCTGGTTATTGTTGGCCATCGAGTGCCCCTCCATGGGAAAGTGGTGCTTCGATACCCTGGATGTGGTCTACAGGAAGGTGTTGGTTGTCACAGTGTTTTCAAAGAAGGTACAAGTCTTTCCAGCTTATTGAAACATTTGTTTTGACTTTTATAGCACAGTATAAAAGTCTTAAAGTTTTGTCTATTAAATTGCCGTTCCATAATATTATGACGGGTCATGGCATAATAGTCTCACTGTTTTGACTCTAAAGCATGCTATGACATGGGTCAAGCTGACGAAATCAAAATGAAATTAATGTTTTATTTTGACAAGATTGTGTTTCTGTTTCATTTATTTGATAAAGTCAAAACAAAAATGTCAGCAGGATTTTTCCAAAGTGCGGTTTCAAAATTACATTTTCTCGTTCAGGTGCGGATTTTGAATGGGCACCATAGCCTTGTTTTGTGCTCAGATCATAGTGGGACCATTGTGCGTGGATAGCACCTTGGAGTGGCAGCTCAGTCCCTGATTTGCTGAAGACTCTACTTGTGTCTTTGTCAGATTTAGCAAAGAGATTTTGCAAAAGTACAGTCTTGGTCTGTGGGTCCAGCATCACACTTTGAACTATGCCACTTTCTGCTGTTGTGGCTCTCAGCCACTCATTCCTTCTGTTTAGCCAGCTGGAATCCACTCCAGAAACACCCTGAGAAGGAAGAGCTCCTGAAAAACTGGGTTTTGTCACCTGCTGGGTCAGGGAGCCTACAAAATATGGAATAAAATTGTGGAATAAAATAAATATATGGAATAAAACAAAATATGGAATAGAACATCAGGGTGTCTGTAAGAGGTCAGCCGTGCAGATGTGCTGTGTGGCTGCAAGCCTGGTCCATCCCTCACCCATGTAGCACCCAGAACTCACGACCTGTTAATGCTATTCCTAGCCCTTGCTGCTCACGCATGGTGTTAGGCAAGTGTCTGTGCCTGCTTTCCCTCCCCATCTTTGTCTAGTTGGACCGAAGTGTCTCTGAAACTGAGACTTAACTACTTTGTGTACAAAGCACCTGGAGCATCATGGGTGTCTTGATCGGACTGCTAATGTATCCTTTCTATTGTGCAGTTTTCTACTCTGAACATTGGCTTTCATGGCAATATATTTATTTCCCATGTTTACGCCATCTCTTTTTTTTTTTTCTCCCAGGGTTTCCCTTTGTTTGCTTGGTTGTGCTCTGATGCACAGGTATTTATCTAAGTGGGGTCTGCTGTATTTGTACCAGCCCAGGTGGCAGGTAGGATGCAAACACAAGACACCTCTTTACACATCCCCAGGTTTCCTGGATGATTGATTAATAGCTTTCTCCCTTATCGGCTTTTCTTTCTCATAACTGGGGGTCAGCTGGCATGGGCTAACACCTTCAGGGAGGCCCCTATTTCCTATAGACATCAGCTTTACTGACTTCTTATTATCTCAGCCCTATCTGAGCCTTTGTTCAATTCAAGAGGTAATTAAACTCAAAGCCAAAGCAAATGTCAGGGTGATAATGAGACAGATAAGATTAAAAAAAAACACCTTTTTTTTTTTTTAAAGACCTGACACATACCTGAAGTGCCTGTTGGCCCACAGCCAGTGGAAAGTTTCCTTTCTCACCTGGATATAGCCAGAAAAGTGACCATGTAAAAAATGGCACCACCTCCCTCCAGGTGTGTGCTGCTGAGAACAGCACCTACCTGGCAAGTCACTCGAGCATATAAGTATTTGCCCTGAAATTGTTTGCTCATGTGCTTAAATTTAAGCACGTGCTTAAGTGTTTTGTTCAACCAGGGCCTCCATCCAATGCAGCTCGAGTGGGTGTCATTCGGCGGGTGGAATTCCATTCATTTCAGTGATGCCAGTGGGAGCCCTGGCCCGGAGTGACTCCGGGCTTTAGCCGCTGCCTTCACTCTGCTACTCCTGCCAAAAGTCCAAGGTGAGTGCCGGGGCCCTGCCGTGCTGCCCGGTTTGCAGGAGAGTTCAGAATTTACCTTTGGGCTGAACAATGCTGTGCATCACCTTCTAGCATTCCCCTTTCTCTGGTTCCTTTCGGGCCGGAAGGATGTGCATGCCCTCTGCTCATCCCTGCTCTGGGCTAAATGTTTCTCAGCAAGAGCCCCCAGTGCACAGGAACCTGCAGAGGCTTGGGGGCGATTATGGGCTGTCCGTGCTCCCTTTTGCCCTTGTGCTCTGAAGGAGTTTCTAATCTGAAGCAGACCTACGGCGTAATTATCAGGGGTTGGGGTGGAGAAGCCACTAATCAAAAAGAGATGGAGATTTCCTGGGGAGCTTCAAAGCTCTCCGCAACCAGGAGAGCCTGTGAAGGATACACGTGTTGCTGGCTCGGCAGCCCCTGATGGTTAAAGTTTTACTTTGGCCCATGTGTTTTTCCACTGGGTATTTTTATCCTCTGAAGTCTACTGTACTTGGCTACGTCCAGTAAACACATCGCTGTTGTTCTCTCACACGTGTTTACTTTGCAGCCCAGGCAGCACAGCTCACCGTGCTAGCTGTTGGGTGCTGGCTCAGTAAGTGAACACGAAGCACCCAAGTACCCCAGAATCTCCAGTGTCCCCTGGGTCACCTTGCTGGGTGGCCCACCTCCTCCTATGGACCCCTGCCTCTGCACCCTGCTCACGGCATCCCCCCCAGCGCTGGGGGCAGATTCTGAGCACTGAGGAGCAGAGGCAGGAAGAGAAACATCTCTGCTGAGAGCCGATGCAAAGAGCCTGTGATGCAGTTGGGAGCTGAAGATGGGTGTCTTCTGCATCGGTGCAGGACCTGTACGTGGTCTTCCAGCAGCTCTTCCACCTTCAGGGTTTTGAGATGGGTGCCAGCTGCCAACGTGGTGATTCTACAGGGCTCTGCAACTTGAAGACATTGAAAGTGGTAACACCAAGGTCAAATAATCATGTAAGCAGCAGAATTTATTCTCTCCCATGGCTCTGTCCATTGTGGACTCCTTGATCACAGAGTCATAGGACCATAGAATGGTTTGGGTTGGAAAGGACCTTAAAGATCGTTGATATTTAACAATATGTCCAAGCTCCCCCCAGAACCTTTACTCTGAGAAAGATGTGCAATTTTATTCTCTCTTCCTTAATAGATACCAGTTTTTAAAAGGCAGGTAGAAATTCAAGATCTCTTGAAATTCCTGTTCCTTTGCTGAAGGGCTCAGAAGCTGGAAGGGTGTGGGGTTGCTGGGCACTGTAGCTGCATGAACCTTGTTCCGTCAGGATACCAAGCTAAAAATTATTTTCATGAAGGTCTGAAAATAAGCAAACAAATAGCATGCGAAGGAACTAGTTGGAAGAGGTCAACTTCAGCACAAAGTGCTGCCATCACAGCCACACTTCACCCTGTGAGCCAGATTTCTGCTTTGGGTGAAGCTTTGGTCTACCTAAATAACTGTCTGTTTCCTTCCCAACATTTGTGTCTGGAGAGTTTTTGACTGGAAACTGGTACATTACAGCTGCAGATGCTTCTCTGCTGCTGTAATATGAATTATAATAATTTTTAAAATACTCTAAAAATAATACTTTAAGCCCTCAGCCATCCATTATTTATTGACTGACTCATTTTTGGACGACAGATAGAAGGGAAAAGTTGAGTTTAATATGAAGACATGAAGCAAGATCAACGTCATTTTGAATAGACATTGCAAATACATATTTGATTGTATTAGATTATACATATGAGGTTGAATACATAAAGGTTATATAAAGCACCTATCAGAAAGGGCACAGATCCCAGACTGAAGTCTTTTGAAACTGTTATCATATCTTTATTACTCATAAGAACAAGCTTTTTTTTTTTAATGGTTTTAGAAAAGAACTGTGGTCAAATAAAAAAAGAATCACCCCTTCAAATAAACAACTGAGCCCACACATTTAGCAGATGTGGTTCTCACCATGTCTGGGACAACAGTAGAAAAGCAAAACAAAATTTGCCCTGTTTGCTGCCTGAAAACTTCTCCCTTCACATGGGATGAAAGGCTTCACCCATAGACGTGGGAATGTTCCTGCTGCCTGTCTTTGGATGGGTTGACCAAGGGATTGCTTGGCTCTCATGGGTGTGACGGTAGGCGGTGTGTCCCACCTGAAGGAAGCCCCCTGTGCAGAGAAGAGGATGGAGGAGGTCCTTTCCCATTCCTCAAGTCTTGCTCCCAACCCAGAGCAAATCTTGGAGCTCTTGAGGTCAGGGTACAAACCACAGCCTCCCCGGAGCAGTGACTCACTGCCAGACACTACATGCTGATAGGCAAAGCCAACAAATGCCACCCTGGGAAAGGCGCGCGGATGCGTGCTGGGTGGTGGACAACACGCAGGTCACCTCCCTCCAGAGGCGAGAGGGTGGCTGTGGTGATCCCAACACCACAAGGACATTCGGATGGTGCAGAGGGCAAAGGTGCCCGCTCACTGCCATCACCAGGGGCTCTGCAGAGACAGGTAACGTCTCTCTGGGGTCAGGACTTGCCTTTCACCAAATGCCAAAGCCCAGACAGGAAAACTTCATTATTCTTCTACAGCTGCTGCAAAGCTCTCTTCCTTCTAGCTCCAGGTTTTATCCTGCTTCCAGCCTCTGTGCAATTAGTCAAAAATGATAAACCAGCCTGAGGTCATGTCTGTTCGGTGCATTCCCTTGCTCCTAGATGCTGCCCAGCGTGGTGCCGGGAGGGTGATCCCCCAGGATGGCTGGACTGAGTTAATTCCTGGCATCAGGAGGAATTAACTGAAGGTCTGGCCCAAGTAAGCCAGAGCTCCCAACAGAGGCTGTGGAAACAGGGGAGCTGAAGGCTGTGGAGAAGAACCGAGTAACATGAAGGCCAAAAAGTAAAACTTACTGTAACTCCACCTCCCTTTTTTTCTGCTTTTCTCAGCCATGAAAACTCAGCAGGGGATGTTTAAAATGCCAGTCATGTCATTTCTCGTTCAGTTCGCGATGCTCGATATAAGATTTCAGCAGAGGAATGGGATCCAGCTCATGCTCCTGCAGTCTGTGCAGGCAGCTCAGGGGAAGGGGAACTGCACTTCTGCTTATAAAAGATCCTATTAGGGCACTCAGACCAAGACCAGCTGGCAGGTCCCACAAATATGGGTGACTCATCCAACGCACTCCTTGCACAGAGGCCACAGAAGTACAAGAAATGATCGACTTGCTGAGGAATCAGGAACTGAAGAAGGGGACAACCAGCTGCTCACACTTGGTATTGCAAAATTGGAGATAGCGGGCTGCTGCTGGGATTTGTGGAGTATTTCAGGGCCATGTACGCAGCTCTTACAGCATGGGATCACACGTTTTTATGTGAGGGTGAGGGTGCTGAGGACCAGGTTGTGAAAGCTGCCTTTGCCTTTTCCTGGGAGTACAGAAATTTGTATTTATTTGTATTGGGGAGGTTAGCTGTGAGCACCAGGAGATCTGCTCACGCAGCTGCTGATACACGCAGGCAAAAATGAAGACGTAAATTTCTGCAGCAGGGGAAATGGTGGGATCAACATGCAGCTGAAAAACTAAGGCGGGCAACATGCCCACGACATCCACAGCTTGGAAGTTACAAGCAGAATGAGACGCTGCATGGAATCGGCCATTCACCTGATGTGCTGCCAAAAGCGGTATTAAAAAATAGCATCGGCTCGAACATGCTATGGCGCTTGGGATCAGATTTTCTAGGTTCTCGTGGAAAATTAAACCCGCATTAGTTTGATTTTCCAGCCCATCTAGGGTTTGGTTGAGGAAGCTTTTTCCATGGCTCTGTTCTCTGGCCAGGAGCAGAACGACAGATGTGCAAAGCTGTGGAGTGGCTTCCAAGGTATCCCCCAAACGCAGCATCCCGCTGTCAGCCCGCAGCAGAGACATTGCTTCATTTCCCTGCCACTGCTGGCCTCTGGAAGGAGTCTGCCTTCAGGCTTCTTTCTAGGACAGCAAAAAAGAGCATACGTAAAGAAGTAGAGAGTGCATCAACCCCTGCGTTTTAGTTTCTGTCGGTACATTGGACCAAATCTCAGCTGTTCAGTAATAAAAGTTTGTCCCTTGTGCTGGAAAGGGCAGGGTGGGGACAGTGTAGAGAAAGGCCTGGTCTAAGGGAATGTAAGAAGTTTTTTAATCCTTCTTCCCTCATCTTGCTTAGACACTCTTGTTTTTCTTGTCGTGGGACACATCTCTTGCCCACTTTCAACTGCTTCAAAGTCTGGCACATCCTCTCCGTGCTGCTCTCACTTTAACTGGGGGCACTTTGCAGTTTCAGTTTCACTTTGCTTCTCTTTGGGTGAGTCAGCCCCTTTCACCAAGATCTTTTATTTATAATCACCCTCTCAAAGAGACAGAAAATAGAAATCTATTTCAATAGCTGCAGAGAACTTTCCTTCCTGAGAGCTCTGAGCCTGGAAACCTGGGGGAGGCTGCACTGACAACAGTCATCTATCTCCAGGGTTGAGCTCGGAGTCAGCTGCTGTTGCTTATGGCTTTGGGGAGAGGAAACACCACCTCACCCTTCTGCTTCCGTAGCTCAGTATCCTTGCAACTGGTTTGGTTTGCATTTTTGACAGTGGTATTGATCTCTTTAGGCTGACTTGGTAGGATTCAGTGTCTCAGCAGAGACGTTAGGCATGGCCCCAAGTCTTTTCCTCTCTGTGGCAGCAAGAAAGAGATCAGAGGAGATGTGGAAGAGCCCATGGCCATGCATTGGTGATCTCCTGTGTCCTGGGGTGTCTTATGCATGGACCAGGAATGCCCAGGACTGCCAGATAGAAGTATGAGGAGGGAGGTTCCTCAGACCCTTTTGACCTGGAGTGAGAGGGGACACTGGAAACCTGGAAATATTTTCTTCCTTTAAAGTCATACCAGGACCTACTGTAGTGGCTTTGTACACTCTCCATGTGCTGGTCCCTGTCGCTATCCAAGATAGTTTCCTGTAAGGGAAAGAAATCTTGCTCTTAAACCCTGTGGGGGAACTGGGCAGCCAGACTCTTCCTGGACCATGGACTTGGACCTGCTGTTAGTAGAGCCTCAGAACCCCCCTCAGTCAGTTCAGAGGATGTCACCTCTGGCTCAAGCCTCCAGGGATGTTGCTGAAGCCAGTGCTATCCTGCCAGATTTTTTCTTTTGTTTGTTATTTTCTCCAACAACATGAAACTTTTGAGGAAAGGTTTCTTTCTTTTCCACTCCTTGGGAGTTTGGTGACTAGTCACAATGCCAAGTCAGCAACCATGTTTCCACAGTCTAACCAGAACCACTGAAAGGCTAAATACAAAGAGATGACTGAGGGGATTTACTTCTGTTCATTCCAAGGATCCTCTCTGCAAGAAATGTAGGAGTGAGCCCTCCTAGGCAGACCTATGGTTCTGCCAGCTCATCATCCCAATGGAGACCGATACAGATGTTTTACAGGAAGGAATTATTTTCTTCAACAAACCCATTAAGAAGACTTTGGCTTGAGCTCTGAAGGTTTTATATCCCTTCTGTGCCTCTTAGATGCCTACGGTCTTTGCCTAACAGATATAGTGGTGAATCCTGGGGAGAGGTAAACAGAAGAGATAAAGACTCTGAAGCCCAGAGCTTGTTTGTCTGGTGTCTGTTTAAATGCCACACAACAAAGCTTTATTAGCACAAAGCAGCAAGGTCTGCATGTGGCCAGAAGTCTCTCCTGCCTGAGGTCTCTGCGAAGCCCATGTACTCACTCCTTATCCCTGGTTTATACAGCTGGTCTGAGGACCACCCCAGGTAACAAAGAAAACATCAGCTCTTGAAAGATCTGTTGGGAATAAGAAGATGTCGTATTATTTACCCGGTTGGATTTATGCATGTGTGTGTTTAACAAGGAGCCCTGTGCCTGCTGGACTTCTGAGGCTGGAATTTATACGGGCTAGCATTTGGCTGCTGCAGTTTATCTTGAATGCAAGAATAATAAACTCATCTGACAGGATGATGTATGCAAAGCATCTTCTCCTCCCACGGCGTGTGGTAGAGGTGTCTGGTTTGCAGGGAGTCCTATTATTAAGTGATTAGCCTTGCAACATTATCAATATCAAATTGCTTAAGGGCTTTGGGGGATCAGCAATACAGCAGGACTTGATGTCCATCCATCATGGTGACAGTCAGATACAGATGCTGGTGTGAGAGCACTACCTGTGTAGGTGAAATAGGTGTGCGGGTTTGTGAGGTGGAGGTGCTCAGAGATATTTGCAAAATAAGACAATTCTGAACCTATGTTATCGTTAGTTCCATTATGAGATAACTTCTGCTCCTTCCTTCTAATGGCCCTCTTTGTTGCATCCTTGCTTGTCCTGTTACTGGCTCTCATTCAGCAAGAACAAAACCAAAACCACCCCAAGCACCACTGAATATGGTATTTTCTCGACTTTTGAGGCAAGGCTGATTTATTCACCCCTAACTAAGTTTCAGCAGCTTCAGCTCTTTGTGCTCCTGCCAGTTCAGATGGCAGCTCTGGGATCTTAGGAAGCCTGGGTCTTTGGATCTTTTTTCATCACCCAAAGACCATAAAAAACCCAACAGCTTGCAGTACTGGATATATTTCGCCCTGAATAATCATTATGACCCACATCTTCAAAGGTAGATCAAGTACTTCAGAGGATCTGACTGTAACTATTTTAATTGCTTGCTGCTCACATCATAAATAATGCTTACCCGCTTTATAATGGAAAAAGCTCTTCACGGCCACACCTCGCTGTACGTGTTTCCTCTTGTTGATGCTTTTTTATCTTGCCCTAGCTGTGACAGCAAGATCTCCTAGGTACGAGCCTGCTGTTGCAGTTGGTTATATAAATTTACAGTGCTGCATACAGGAGAGGTTACAGTGGATTGTATGTCTGTGGGAATTATTCCTCTCCAAAGTGCAACCGCTCCTCTGACACGGGATGACTCTCAGAAGAGGAAACATTAGGCCAAGTACAATCAGGCCAGGCTGGCGCTTGTTAGAAAATCTGGGTCTAATCCATCATGTCCACATGGAGTGAGCTGGAATCCAGTTTCTAAAGCCTTTCTAATTTCCTTACCTCCCAGTAAGTATTCAGTGTCCTGTGGCACTGACTAAGATTTAATCTTATGTTCCTGGGAGGTAGAGCTTTTAATCCTGCGATTTGGACATCTAAGCAAAGACTTTCCTGATCCCACCCATCCCAAAAGCAAAGAGTCACAAAGGATCCAGGCTCCTCCTGGCTGGAATACTCGTTTGCTGCCTGTCTGTGCAGCCGTGCTCCGCAGGAAAGCTGAAGGGCAAGTCTCTCCAAGCATTGCTTTGGAGCTTGGAGCAGCGTTTCCGACACTTGCAGAAATTCTTCAAGCAGTTGAAGAGGGAGGCAGATAGAGTGAACGTGGGGGAGGCCAGTCTTACAGAAACTGCTCTGGTAGAGAAAGGCTTGAAACCCTGAATGCTGACCCCCACTTCACAAGCGAATTTTCACCCAAACGGTGACACTGATGTTCTTAGTGGCATCTGACACCCCTTTAAGTGGGCACGCTGGCTTGCTCCTTTATGCAGATCCATTGCTGTCCCTCTGATGTCACGGCACGGCTTTGGCTTGTCCAGGACTTTATTATCCATAGGTACAGTTTGGGTATGGAAACACTGATGCAGCTACAAGAAGTCACTGCTATCTAATGTAGAATATTGCATTGCCTAGAAAACTAGAAGGCCAGTTTAGGTATCTGAAATCCCTTGCTCTCTGTGTCGCTTCCCATCCCTCAAACATCTGGGAGCTCCTGCAGCACCAGCTTGCCTCTACCCAGGAGGACGTATTTTTGGGGGAAATAGGACCTGGTCCACTGAGGTCAGTGCAAAGTCACCCATTGCTTCTAGCAGGCTCTGAAGTGGGTCCTGGAGAGGCATCATACAAACTTAGTGATGTTACCCAGATCTTTCATTTGCATTTTGTCTTGTCCTGTTTCCTGTTATCTGTTTTCCCTCCCAAGTGCGGAGACAGATCTATCCTAGCAATTAACAAAATATTTTCTGCTGCTCTCTTGTGAAATCACTCGGTATCCAGTACTATTTCTTCATTCCCTGACTTCCTTTGCACAAAAACCACCTTTGCTTTTCCTTCGGCATGTTTCCCTCTAAGCCACCCAAGTTTCAAACCATAGTTTTCAAACAACCGGCTCCACAAGCAAGTAACAGTGTTGTTTTTCCCACGATAAACTCCAAAGAGCAGAAGCTGGTCGGCAGGGCAGGATCAGCACTGCTTCCCTGTTGGTCTGGGTTTTGTGCCATCATGCATCCTGTTTGGCGGGTCCCAAATGTGGCATCACAGCCCCCACGCCGTGCACCCCACACTCTGCAGAGCCAGAGAACGGATCTGAACTCACGGCAGTGAAGTTTTATCTGAGCTTTCAAATATTCTTTTTGCACCGTGGGCTGCTTGGAGCAGATGGGTTCCTAATGGACTGTTAGGCCAGTTTGGGATTGCTAACTGCCTGTGTAAGGATAAGAAATGAGCTGGGACAGAGAGGAGCAAAAT
Organism: Pterocles orientalis; assembly: GCA_011057875.1. Lineage (NCBI taxonomy): Eukaryota > Metazoa > Chordata > Aves > Pterocliformes > Pteroclidae > Pterocles > Pterocles orientalis. The sequence continues at coordinate 537,473 of WKFP01014753.1, read as the reverse complement.
GCTTCGGAATATATGTTGAATTCTCTGCTAGCACTTCTGTGGAAGAGCCAAAACGGATATCGCTGTCACTCAAATTTCCCTCTTGTCATTTACTTTATCATCCCTGCCCCACGAGGCCGTGCTGGCAGCGAGCGTGCAAGCGTGCCACCCCACTGACCCCAGTGGAGAAGATATGCTAGCTCACACCTAGTGGGGCTGGGGGCAACGTTTTACACGGGGCACACAGCCTGGCCTGAAAAGTGCCTCTCATTGCTGCTAGGCTATTCTGCTTTGTCTCTCTGGCATTGCACTCAGGGAATGTGATTTTCCTTTGCAAAGGGCCATGATGTGCCTGGTGGTGAGGCAGTGATTTTGCACTCCTCTGAATTTTTCTCCCCTTTTTCCGCCTTGACTTTTTCAGCATCTTTATCAGCACATTACAGTCAGGATAAGTCGGACCATGCACAGCCAGAAGTGATTTGCCTCCTGGCAGCAGGCTGAAGGGCTCCTCTGCTCAGACAAATGGGTGCAGAATTGTGCTCATGGTTCCAGGTCTCAGCCTGGCCAGCCACAAGGTGTGTGATTGCAGCAAGAGCACAGGACTAGCACCCTCATTTGCCAGAATTACCTATTCCAATTGTTCTGAGGATTAAGAAAGAAAAAAAATAATCCTGTAGCTTCCTGTTTCTGGTACCCTAATGGTTTGATCTTGCACATTTGGAAATGCTTTCCCTTCTTGGAGCTGATTTAGTATGCTGGACTGCTCCTGCAAGCGCCAACACAGTGTGGGGAGAAACAGGTAAGCACAAAGGGGTGGAGAGATGTCTCTTCTCCTAGCTGGATTCTAATTCTCCTTGGTCATCCTTGGTATCATCAAGGTTTTGGAGATCTCTGGAAACCCAGTAGAAGAGATATGGGATTGCTTTACCCAGACCGATCCACATCCAAATAACTTAGTGAGTGTTAAAAACATCTTGGAATATGTTATTCTGAGTCTTCTTGATGCATTCAATAGCTCCAGAATATGTTTAGTAGCATTCTGGGGTCATGGAAACAACATTCTTTCCTTAAGCTTTTGGGTGTGCTGGATATTGTGGGTCCGTTCTGTGCAGAGAGCAAGCACAGACGGTGCTAGATGAACCATTGATCTCCAAGGAGCACCAGTGACCACTAGCTGCACAGTCAGGGAGGTGGAGAACTCGCGGCTGATGGACTTTGATAATTTCTGCTAGTCTACTGTTGTCTTACAGGTATCTAGTAGAAACTCAGGGCAGAGACCACCTCCAGGTGCCCATTTTATTCTTCCAAGGAAACCTCTCTTAACCAGGTGCTTTCCCATCTCCATCACTAGAGAGACACTAAAAGAATTGCCCTTACCTTGCTGGAAGAGCTGAAAATCGGTAACTTGTGCTCCTCCTGCTCTTGACACCTTTCAGACAGGGGGTTGTGTGTGGGCAGCCTGGTGCTGAAGATCCTAAATGACATCTTGGATTCTGTTCTGTTCTCCTCTTGCCACCTCTGCCTTCTTCAAAATAATTATTTAATGCAAGACACATTCCCACTGACAGAGCAAAGGATGAGGTCCAGGGCTTCCCTCCCTCTAGCCCCAGTCTCCTGCTTCCCAGGCAGACTAGCCTAAGGCTTGGCACCTGGGTTCTCCTCCAGGCATTGGAAGACATGATGTTGAACCTTTCCAGGGTAGGCAGACAACGAAATGCAGGTCTCTTCCTTGCACGCATCACTGTTGTAAACCTCAGACTATAACATAGGCAGCCTCCCCTCCCAGCTGTCCTGAATGAACTGGTTGTAGCATTGGTGCTTTGTGCAGGAGTCAATGGCAAGTGCAAGGGTCCATCATGCAGGTGAGCAAATGCATAACTGAGACAAAATTTTTGCTGACCTGCTGTCCTGTCTTTCTCTCTGAAGCCAGGCACACAGGCACCTTGACCTTGCTGCCTCGTGCTCTGGATGAACCAGTGGCTGGATGCCTCCTCAGTGACCTTTTGAAGATGACCGCTTTCCCACTGTCTGTGCAAACACCAGAGTCCCTCTCCTCTCCCAGAGGATGCCAAGGAGAAGCTGCCCATCTCCCATCTGATTCCAGCTGCTTTCCCTACTCTCTGCATCTCTTTTTTTGCCTGGCTCTACACTCTCGCTGAGCATAAGAGGTTTCCTGTGCATGCATGGTGGTGGCAGTGAACTCGTTGCCCACGTCCACTCCTTGGCCAAGGGTGGCCTGTTGCTTCTAGCTGCCTGCGGTACTGCAGCGGATAGGGTGCCTCCAGAACATTTTCTCCTTGCAAGCCTGCAGCTCCCTTGCTTGGAGGCAAGCAAGGGAAGTTACACAGTCATAGTGTGAACTTTCGAAAAACATTTATAGAAAAGGGAGGGAAAAGCAAGTCGGTATTAATAAATTACAGAAAGATAGAACATCTGCACTAAGTTATTGCAAACTCAAGTGAGAGTGGAAAGCTAAATAAATAAAGGGGAAATAATGTTGAGGAAGAAGATGAGTAATAGAAAAATTCTTCTTCAAAGTGCCACCAGTTAGCCTTTTTGTACAGCTCTATATACAAACAAACCTAATGGAGATATAACAGGGGTCAGAAAGCTTGATGCAGCTGCCGAACAGCTGTCTGCCCTATTTATTCTGCTCCCTTCTGACACTACATTATCTTCTGGTCTGGCCTGGCTAGTGCAGTGCAGAGAGGGACCCTGAGGTCTGGAGCTGTCTTGCCCCATCAAGGTGGCCAGGGGATGGACTAGCTGAAGGCAGAGGTCCTGAGCAGGCAAGGATGATGAGCACCCTCACACAGCAGGGGATTAGGAACGGTCTTGGAGAAACCGTGTGGCAGGCAGGATGTTTGAGTGGCTGAGGAGCTCTGCAGCTCCTGGCTTGTGAACAAAACACTTTTTTTTGTTCTAGTTCTGTTGCCATGTCTGCTCCCAGTTGGATGTGATGGGGCACAGAGGTGGAGCAGGTGACTTCCAAGGATCCTTCCCAGGCATGTGGCTCTGATGTCTCATTTATTCAGGGATGCCTGCACAAGAATTTCAAGTTGACATAGGTACAAATGGGAGATGGGTTCAAAATGTGATGCTTTCTCTCTGTCCTAAAGATAGGCTATACCATTCCTGATAAAGGTGTCTGTTTATTGGTCCTAGAGACCTTCTGAGATGTCTATTACATATCTTCCTCAAGCAAGCCGTTAATATACTTGCTACTGGAAAACTTTTTTGAATGCCTAAATTGCTTTTCTTGTAGCAATGGAAAACCACAGATTTGCTGTGTCTGTACAACTAAAACAGCAGATCCACTTCTACTTTGCAGCAGTCATCTACACTCCGAAAGTGTGTTATCATTGCTCCTTCAGTCTTCTCCCCCTTAAACAATCCTGATCCTTTTCGTCTTTTTTCATACACCGCATTTTCTATGTTTCTGGCAGTTCTTGCTCTTCATTTTGCAGAGGTGTGTGCCTTAAGCTTGAGGAACAATATTTCGGTGAAGGCCTTCCCACCACTGAGTAGAGCGCGATGCCTCTTTTCTTGGTGTGCAGGCTTGAATTCCTGTTTGAACACCTCCATGTGATAACTTGCCTTTTCCACACCAGCCTGACATGGCTGTTTCAGGTTCAGCTAACCCACAAATCCTTTTCCCAGAGACTGCTTTCTAACTAAAATGTCTTTCTGCATTTTAGCATCATAAAATTTACTATGTGTGCAATCTCCAGAGGCTACCTGAACTTAATCCCTTGATCTTGTTCTGTCATCCCATCCAGCTTTTTCAGACTATTTCTTCAACTTGTTAAGATCATTCCGGAACCAGATGTTCTGCTGAGATGCCTGGTAACACAACAGTTTTTCCTCTGTGCATAAAGTCTTCTTTTCCTAAATACTCCCAAGGCTGTTCATTCCTTACTCTAGCCTTAACTCTTACCTCTTTCTCCTTGGTATTAACTGCGCTAATTGCATCCTCACATTTGACCATTTCAGATGCAAAAAAAAATAAAAATCCATTAAACACTTTGATCTGCTCATTGTAATCTTGCCGTCGTCTGCTCTCTTCACGGAGTAGTGCACTAACATTTTCCTCCATCTTCCTTTTAGTGAATGGTTGAATTCTCTTACCTCTAGTGTCTCTTGCTAAATTAATTTTAATTTTCCTGACCTTGGTTTACATGGCTATGTTCATAACCAGACATCTGGTTTTGTTTCTACTCGTTGTGGTTCCGTTTTGTCTTTGAGGTCAGTGAAGAGAAGTCAGTGTCTTTTCCTTTTCTGGTCTTTCTTCTGCATCTGCACTTCTGCCTTTAGCATTGTTTCTTTGGGGAACTATTAACTCGCTCCAAGTCCTCTTTTTCTTGGCAGTTTCCCACAAGGTATTAAGTGTCAGTTTCCCAAGCCTATTGAAGTCTGCCTGTCTGAAACCATTGGGTTGGTTTTTCTTCTACTCTCTTCATTTGCCTCTCCAAGAACCATGCAATCAATCTTTTCATGGTAACTCCCATCCACATTGCCTTCCACCTTCGCTTTCTTACACTGCTCCTCCCTCCTGCTGAGAATCAAACCCAGAGGACCTTTTCCTTTACTTCCTTTCTGGGTCTTCTGAATCCAAACAAAAGTCGTGATAAGCCTACACCACAAAGGTGCTGGAGAGTTTGTATGCTGCCAAATTATTTTTTTTCAATGTGTAATGTAGCTAAAATCTTCCACTTCTCACAAGACCTGTACTTCGGATGTCTCTGTTAGTTACTCCCAAAGAGCCTCATACATCTTATCTTCATGGGTGGATTGCATTTAATAGACTCCAATAAACTCTTACAATGGTATCCTCTTTCCACCTTTGCAGACTTTCAGCAAGGCTAACTCCATCGGTCCTGTGGATTTCAGAACAAGCTTATACATACTAGGTTCCCAAAGGGACACATCTTTTCTCTCTCTGCTGTCCATCCCTCTTGACCAAGCAGCATCCTCTTCTGTTAGCATTCCTGTCGTATGAGCAGTTCAGCCATGTCTCTATGGTTTCAGTGAAGCTGTAATCTCCATCCTATATTAAAACTCCCAGTTAGAATATAGAGAATGTTTACTAAATGCCGATTTCACCATGCTTCCTTCATTACTACGCCAACCTCTAAGACTGATGCTCTATCCCCTTGTTTCTTCTGTGACGTTGTGACAAATAGACTTACCCTTCCAAGTTTCAAGGTCTTTCTCTAGTTTGCTGTGGTGTATGTGTGAGCATGTACTGACCAAGTGGTTTTTACTCCCTGCACATTGTCCTCATCCTGAAACATCATCTCTAGGTAAGTTTTTTTGGTGAGGTTCAAACATTTCTTTTTGTGGGTAGTGGTGCATAGGACACTACTCTGAAATCTTCCAACCCACCATTTGCTCGCAGGAATCAGGAGCAATGACTCTTCCTCTCGACTAAAAGCAGTTGCCTTAAAAATAGATTTCTGTCAGCTCAAGAATGAGGTTTTAATAATAGAGATGAGCTGAGAACACAAATACACCACGAGAAGTGAAGATGAGGGAGAAAAGTGCCTGTCTTACTAAGCAGAATTTAATCTATTTCCTTCAGACTAGACAGACATGCAACTCTTTGAAGTCCTGAAGTGGGAAGGGGATGTAGCGTGCCACGCCAGGAGGAATGCTCACTTCATCTACATGCAAGAGTTTTTCCTGACCTTGGTGACCATGCAGCCCAGACCCAAATTTCTCAGCAATAACACAAATGAAGGGAATTGTCAGTCATCAGAATGCTTCAACACATTCTGCATTGCCCAGAAATGTAAGAGACCATCTGGAATTAGTGTTGAATATTTTTGCTAATGACCTCATGATAGAATATGGAGAATGTTTATTAAATTTACAGATGACACCAGGCAGGGATTACTTATGAGTCTGATAGAGGACAGGATTAGAATTCAAAATGATCTTGCCAAACTAGATGAATGCTCTGTAAAAAAACAAAACCAAAACAAAACAGACAGCAATTCAACGGGGACACACGCAACACATGCACTTAGACAGGAATAATCAGCAGCATAAGCCCGTAATGAGGAGCAATTTTTAGAAAGTTTGCAGAAAGGGACCGGGAAGAACTCTGGTGGATCACAGGAGGAGTTGTCAAACGAGCCAACTGTGTCATACTTCTGTGAAAATGTCAACTAGTATCCTGGGATCTATGAGTGGGAATAGATCTTGGATGGTATCTTCTACTCAGCCTCTAGGGTAATACATGGCCCAGTCTGGGGCACTGCACTTCTGAAAAGGTATGGAGGAAGGTATGGAACACTCACTTGGAGGAAGGCAGGACAGGAGCAACGTAATAGTGCGGAGAACTGGCAAAATGGAAATTGCAGAAGAAGTTTGCATGGAAGCTCTTTGACAGTGGAAGGGTCACGAAATAAACTTCAGGTAGATAGAGCTTCCTTCAGAGAAGAAGGAAATAACCTGTTCAGCCAGCCTGAAAACTACAAAACATAAATGCAGCAGAAAAGACGCAGGTTGGGTGTTACTAGGAAGACTTTCCTGATGGTCAGAAGAGTGGCACGCTGGAAGGAGTTTTCTGGGAAATAGGTCTCCACTCTGGAAAACCTTTTGACCTGCATCTTCGTTTAAGGTGAATTGCAGGTACAGCCAGCTTTGGGCAGCCTCTCCAAAAGGTCTGGCTAGCTGAATGCACGACTCTGGCCTATGAACCACAGAGATAAAGCCAATATTTAAAACAAAGAAGCTTAAGGGAGATATCCACTTGCATCCTGTCTTGAATCTAAGCAACCTTTGGGCATGCCCCTTCTTTAAAAAAACAGACATCATTCCTATGTGCTCAAAATGGGTAGTCCCACTGCACCAGGAGCCTGTTACTCTCTGTCACTTGGAGATGTTTGACAATGTCTTGCTTGACAGCTCCTGAATGCCTCAGGCCTGCCTGGGTGGAAGACACCCGCTGGGCTGCCGTCGACCAGGGCAGACCGCAGCTTTCTCCCTGAAATGCTGATGTGAGCAGGGCAGGTGTGAGCACAGGGCAGCATCTCAGCACCTGCTTCCACCTGTGTGTACACACACCAGCCTCTGGTTTCACCCTCCTCCTGCCTTCCTGTCTCCGGGTGGGCTGAGCCAGCAAGGGGACAGCACAGGATGCAGAAGAATGTGTCCCCCAGTGCTGAGGGACCATCTTTTCCCACCTCCCAGTGTGGGAGGCAATGAGGATGAGTAACTCTACCCTACCAGGCATACTGCAGGAAAGGTCTTTTGTGTTCTTGGGAGTCAAGGGAGGGAGCAGTAGCCTGGTCACCTTTAATTGGGTAAGACCTGAGTTTAGGGCACTGGTGATGCAGAGGTGGTGCCTTCCCAATGGGAGTTTAGAATTGCATTTCTTTCATTTATTAAAAGTTATCACCTCTGCGTTGGATCTGTTTGGCTTTCAATAATGTTCCAAGTAATTTTAAACTCCTATGATTCACATGATCCCTGACTAATGGTGCCCACAATGGAAAATTCGAGGGGTTTCGTGATGAAAACCATATTTAGTGTTAGTGGTGTCCATATATAGTAGGGACTGACGGGAATAAAGCAACGAAAAGCAATACACTGGTAAAGATAGGAAATGAAGCCTCTAGAGTGAGACTTTTTCATATGGCATTTAAAGGACATGCTAGAAATATTTTGGTGGGGGATCAAATACCACTGTTCTCCACATTTAGGTTTGATGTTTGATCTTTCTTCTTGGTCAGGTTCTAGAGGGAAAAGCCACAAACGCACGCACAAAACACCTTCTGTTCACCTCCTGGTTTTGTAGTTGGGGCTCTTCCTCTCCCTTCAGTGCCAGCCCCTCCCGGGTTCCCCATCACCACAGGGTTATTAATCAGTTGTGATATCCACATGACCTCCAGCTTCAGCTCTCTTTGGTCCCTCTACTCCACTAGCTGAACTATTTCTAATTGGCTAATCAGCTTATCCGGTTTGGCCCTTGATGCAAACCAGGTCTAGACATGATCTATTCCTGGGAGGCCCCTGGGTTCAAGGGGCCAATCTCACACCCTGTCCATCACTATTGTCAGCACGGTACCCTATCTCAAAGACATGCCAATGAACATTAGTGAGAGATTAAAATGACAGCCTTGGTTTTCTTACATGCCTTTTAATCATCGTAACATGCAGTCTAATGTTTCACTCTGTCTTCCTTTCCCTTCAAGAGCATGTTCTCAAGGAAGAAACCAGGAGGGACGAGAGCGGGTCAAAGACCACAGCAGGGTGAAAGCAGTGGAAGGGAATTAAAATGGAGGGTGGGGGAGGAGGAGGAGGAGGAGGCAAGAGACAAAACCCAAGTCAGAATCTGGCAGCCAGACGCAGAGCGACAAGTCTAGAATTTCAATTCCTTCATGTGGCTCCTGCGGGTTGACATCTTATAGGGACTGCTCACCGCCACACCGGCGTGCCACCAACGTGTGCCAACCCTGGTGCCTGCAGTGGGCTCCTGACATCCATAGCCACACACCTGAAACGTGATTTTCACAAAAGCTCTACATCTCAGCTGGTCCTGGGAAGAGCTGGGAGATTTGGCTACTCCAAAAACCACGCTGTCTTTTTCGAAGTGCCTGCATATGGATTTAGTAGCTGACTTTTAGACCTTTGGGTTTCTAAGTCAAGTTAAGTGACCTTAACCTGGTCACTTAGCTGCGACTTTATGCAATTATTGGCCATTTAGGCAAATGACAATCAGAGAGCTCCGCGCAATAGGATGGTGTCTGAATTCCTTCTTGGTCTCTCCGGCAGTGAATAGTTGGTGGCTCTTCTTAAACAAAGCCCCATTCTCTGCAAAGATGTGTCAGTGTAAAAGGCGGGTGCTCCCGTATGAATATCTGCCGCACAGGCAGGCGTAAAGAAGGTCTCCCTGTGCCCTAGCTGGGGAGCTGTGTGGCTGTGTTAACAGCATGCACAACCTCGCTAATGACCTCGCTTGTCCAAAGCTTCCTTGTGCTCGGCCAGCTGTGAATGCAGACAGAGCAAGTTCACACCTGCCTGCAAAATGCCATATGGACATCATCTGCAACCAGCTTGCTCAGATGGTTCGTTTCTAAGGGGCATTCAAACTTTTCTTAGGTGGATGTGTATTTTTTTCCTCTTACAGTCACGCTTTTACTGAAAAATTTTAGCTAATGTAATATCGATTCCTCAGCTTTTCAGCTCCTTGGTCCAAAACTATTTGGCTGGTAGGATGTGTGAATTCCTTTAGCCAACCAGCGGAGCATGTAATTAGCTCTATATGCACGAATGAATTACACATATGTTTTGCTATGTGGCTTCAGCTGGTAAGTAAGCACGAGAAGTTTCCAGCTAGAAAAGGAAACTGGTGAGAAAGCAAGGAAAGGCTGTGAAGCAGACAGCACACAGGAGATCCCTGCTTTTCCTTGCCCCCTTTCTGCTACATACCTGACTCTGCCTGCATCCTCTTTTTTTTGTGCTGTGCTTTCCATGGGATAGATATTCCTCGGTGGATGCTGGGAGCATCCTGCAGGACATGCTCTGTTTCCAGTGCCCCATGTTCTGCTGTGTTTGTGTTGCTGAGGCTGTTACAACACACAGTCAAACGGGTTTGCTTCACCCTCCAGCTACATCATGTACTTGCAGACAGAGCTGATTGCCAAAGGGCAGCTGTATCCCTGAGCAGTCACACCACTTCGCTCCTTTGGGTTATCTATTTAGCATTTCTTTAAGGATGTGAGCCTTAAAGCAGGTCAGAGTTGAGGGGAGTTACATATTTGGCAGTCTTTTCTCAATCTTTTTAAGAGTGCAGAAATTGGCTCATGTTGAGTTGGCCTTCTCTGAACAAGGGGAATGTAACCCTGCTGGTAGCACCATAATTTTATTTATATAGCAAGTTAAAGTACAGAGTTCAGCCTTTTTTTTTTTTATTTTACATTTCTGGGTGGAAAAAAAATTATTAGAATGTTTTGCATAAGCAGAATTTACCCTGTCCATCTCGATACTTGATTTTTTAATGCACCCTGGCAGGTCAGAGCTATTATTTCTTAATATAAGTAATACCCTAGTACACAGACTTTCCTCCTGTTAAAATCCATCCTGTCCTTTAAAACAATGCCATCCCCAGATCGAGTAGGATGGACAGAAGGTGATGTCTTCAAAGAGTGGCTCTTTTAGCAGACTATCAGATCTCACCCAATTTCGTGGTGAGAGCAAACCAGAACTGGATTCAATGGAAACGCTGCCATCGTTTCCAAACGAGATGCCTTGCACCTCACTGCTGCATCCAAGGACCAAACCAGCGCTGCCTGAAGTCCTTGCGCTGTGGCTCTGGTCCTCAGGCATCCACACGAAAGCTATCCAGCTGGGCAGCACGGTGGTTGTCTCTCCCCCTGACCTCCCTCTGATTTTGCAGACAAGGCCACACAATTCGCAGACAAGGAAATGCTGAACAGCAAAGCGTTTCGGCCTCTTACAGATGTGGTTGAGTTATCTTAATGTATTTAAACAAAGTGCAATGTTGAAGTAGCGTAAATACCATATTTCAGCAAAATGGCAGCTTCTCCAGTGTTCTGCTTGCCGATGCCAAATGAAATACTTCTCACTGTTTATTCACAAAATTCTTTCTTACCCACTGAATTTTCACATTGCTGGGCTGGGCCAAATAATCAGTTTCCTTTTAAAATAGAAAAAAACCCCATTAATGCATTCCAATAGGCTTTTCGTGTTACACTAGAAACCCTTGGGAGTGCAGTGTGATCAGCCTATTTTGGTTTTAATTATTGCTGATTGGAGCCTACCTGTGGGGAAACTCTGAAAGGCACAACACCAGCCAACGGCGCACACTGAGATATTTACGGAGCAGCTGAAGGAAGAAGCTTGAAAGGTATGGTTGCCATTCGGTATATTAGTGGCATTTTTAAACAGGATGCCCTTTGTGTTAAGAAACACACCTGCACCGCTTCAGAGATTAATGGGCAATTTCTTGGCAGTACTTGTGGACATTTCAGTTGTCCATTAGGATGATATAAGACTAGAGGAAAATTTATTTATTTTTTTTAATTCAGCTTTAATTGAACATTAATCTCTTCTCCTTTAAGTAACCCGGGCGGGAAACTTGTAAGCCTCCTCAGATTTCAGGACAAGAAGTAAAGAAATGACAGAGGCCCCCAAAAGTATAAATCCTCCTCCATTAGTCAAGTCTCTTCTGTGAATGAGTTAACTTTTTAAAAAACCATATTACCAAGTATTTTATCAAAGCAAACATTTAATCAAAGTGAAAGGAAGAGATACTAGTCCCCTTCTGGAATGGGATGGAGACTGCCAAGATGTGTTTTAATTGCTTAAGAAAACAAACTATGTCAAACACTGGGTTTTAAACAAGCAGATGCTCATTTATCATTCGTTTTGTCTCTGTGAGCGCTTGGGATCCTGCCGAACACAAGTTTTCTGAAATGGAAATGACCATATGGCCAATACCTTAAAAAAGAATTTAACATGCCCTGCCTCTCGTGTGTAATGCCTTCTTTTAGTGGTGCCTTTCTTCTTTTTTTTTTACAGCACTGGACAATGGAAAGAGAACAACTGCCTTCATGGGAGTCTGGTCCATTGCAGAGGCAATCTATGACCAACGCTGTATACTACCAGCAGTTTGGACACTTGCAAAGGCTGTGCTTTCACAGTCCCGCTTCTTTTAGAGGTTATCTCACCAAAGAAAAAAGCTTTGCTACTGTTTTAACCCTAATCTTACTGTAGACTTCCCAAAGGGGCCCATAGACGATGTGAGAGGGGCTGCAAGAAGTGTCCTGCAGCCGCCCCAGAGATGTGCTGGAGAGGTCTGGGCTGACAGCTGGGTGTTCAGCGTGCCAGAGGTGTCCAGGGATTACAGTGGTTCATCCACTGGTCCCAAAACGCCCAGGGGTGGGAGGCTGGGAGGATCCTGAGGAGCCACCAGCAGGACCAGTCCGGCTGTCCTGACCAGTGGGAGAAGAGAAGCACAGCATGCTTGATTTGCTGTGATAAATCCGGGCATTTTCTGTCTCAAGTGAAAATATAAGGGATGTGTCTCGTATCCCATTCTCCTCTCAGTGTTGCTTCCACTGGGCACAGACAATTCCTCTCCAGGTGTTGTGGGTACTTCTCATACATCACAAACCAGCTCAAGCCTGATGAATAAGGAAAATGTGAGCAAGGAAAACAGAGGAGCTTTATAGCAAAAAATTCTCCTAATTTGCAGGTATGATTGCCACAGTCACTGGAGACTTACATGGTAAAGGCCACTTTGATTTCAGACTGGTTGTTTGAGAGTAAAATGAATGCAAGTGCAATTATGACCCTAGGTCTAGATGCAGAAAAAGGGCACATCCAGATGAATCCAACCGATGGCCACGCATGTGACCGGAGACTGTAGCTTCCACTTTCCTCATAAGGACTCAAGTGGCAGTCAAGAATCCTGTAAATGTAGCTCAGTGACATTATTTATAGGTGCCCACCTTGTCTTAGCCAGGGCTGCTCTGCTTTACGGGGCTGTTTCCTGGGTCAGCAGAGTGTGAGCTTGTCTGCCTGTTGATATCATCTCTGACCTGCCCCCTCTGCTGCCTTGTTGGTCTGCCTCCCCTCTGCTAATGATCACAACTCGCCCACTCCCTGGCAAAGAGCCGCCCTAAAGCTCTACAAGCAAGAAGTGACACTGGCAGGCATTAGGGCTGGACGCTCTCATCACAGTGACTGGCATCTTTGACACCTCGTAAAGCCGGACTTGAAACCGTAGCATCCCAGAAGGATCCTTTGCTGACCTGTGCTGATGCAAACAGCAACAGCAGAGATGCGTTAAGTCCGCACACACAGCCAACCGTTTCGATGCTCTGTATTATTAGATGCCACAATAGTAATTAACTATAAATACCATGCACCCTGCATGTGACACAGCCACTCACCTGGGCTTGAGCCTGGGGCAGCAGGGATGACAGCATGGAGAAAGGAACAGTGGCTGTGCTTCAGCTCTCCCCTTGCCTCCTTCCAGAGGAGGTGAACCTCAGTTTCTGCAGATCCAAGAGTCTGAAGAAATACTTGCTGTCTGGAATATTCCGCCAGGGAAGGTTAGCTGGCTGAGAGGGATGGAAGGTGCAGCCCATTATTAGAAATACAGGATGTGTTTGGTTCTGATCCCTGAGAAATCCTTCCTGACACCTTCATCTCTGTCTCCCCTTGCCTTCTGTGTCAGTTACTCTTTTGGGTAACTCACTACTCTACTGCTCAGAAAGGACCTGATTTTTCAACCAAGGGGGGACAGACCTGGAAAACAAAGGCTGGAGATGTCAAAACTGACAGCCAAACCTCATCAACACTCAGAAGAAGAAATGTAGATATACCCAAGGCAGAGCTAATTCGCAGGAGAACCAAGATAGATTTGTGAAGAAATGTTTTAATAAGATTAGCAACTAGTGTTTGTTTCAAAAATCAGCAGTAAGTGTCTGGATAGGTGGTAAGTATTTTGCTTAAATAAAAATTTATATTTTAATTTATATTATGAATATTTGTATTAGTAAGTAACTGCTCTCAGGGCTCTATCTGGAAAAAGTATGGAGACCACCAAGCTTTGCACTAACACGATGCCGCTGATACATGGGGGCTATAAAGGTCAGAGATGTCCCTTTGCCAGTGGAGAGGCACAGCTGTTTTGGGAACTTCAGTGTCCTTGCACAGGACAGAACGTTCCCCAGGCACAGTCGAGTACTTGACATCTGATGATCTCAAAGCGCTTTGCAAAAGCAAGTGAGTTAATCTTTCACATTGCCTAAATATGGAGCTGGTCCATGGAGAACCGTCTTATTCAACATGTCCATGAGTCAGCAACTGAGCTGAGAATAGGATCCAGGTCTCCTACTGGCTTCCTATCGTCTTCCGTGCCTGCCAGACCAACCTCTCCCTCTCGGCAGCTTGCCATTTCTCTCCCAAGAAAGAGGCGACTCCTATCCGCTTTACTTCACATAAACAAGTTACCAGACTTGACTGCTAAGGGGACATCTGTAGGATCGCGTTACCTCAGCCTCAAATCACACTCTAGCTCAAATCCTCTGATTGCCTGTATTGCTCATAGTCTGGCTCACATCTGGGCTGAGCCCACTGGTCTGCAGGCCAGGGATGTACAAGGAGAGCACTGGCCAGGACTGGGATCCTGCCCCATGGGCAATGTGGGTCCTAGCAGGCTGAGCCATGCCATGCCATGGATGCTCTAGCCCAGCAGCGAGCCGCTGTAGCCCAGCAGTAAGCTGTAGGCTGAGATTCAACATGAGGATTCAGAGAAGACCTAGTAGTAGAACCTGGCTCACCCATTAAGTTGTGAAGGTTTGGCCATCTTCTGCTGTCACGCCTAGGAGTATTTCCTCAGGAAATTGTATTTTTTTTTCCTTATCTCATGATTTGGTGTTTGTTTGTTTAAGGTTCCTGAAACACAGTCCAAGCAGGTTGAACCTTGTGACTTGTGGCTGACTGAATGCTGCTTTGCAAACAAATGTGCCATGACCATAAGCTGGGAACAGTGGGCTTCAGTCCCAGGAAGATCTCCTCTTGCTCTCCCTGTAAGCCTAGCAGCTTGCCTAGTGCAGCCCATGTCTGCACACATCCAAAGTCCTCTTCTGGAGGGACAAGCTGACCTTCCATCTGACCCCACAGCTGCCTGCTAACTGCCAGCCTTTCGCAACCACAACATCATCACCACGGTACGAATGGTCCCCTGTCCTTCAGCTCAATGAAAAGGCAAACATGAACTACAGGGAAGGATTTGCTGCCCTGGTTTGGTTGCCCTGTCTGGCAGCTGGTGGCATTCCCACCACATCCCCTTGAAAGTCAGACTCCCCATGTTGATAATTCAGTTCAACAGTAGCACCTGTTATCCTGGTCTCCCCCTCCAGCGCTGGCTGTCTTGGGCTTGTCCAGTGGGCACGGTCTCTACCTCCCATCCTGCCTCGCAGGGAGGGCACGGTCAGATGTCTCTGCTGGTTGAGGAGCATGTTCAGCATACCAGCAGCCCATGACATTTGCAAAGCCTGGAGTCTCCCTCTGCTCGTCTCCAGCTGTGACCAGCCAGGCAGATTGCCCAAGCCAGGTGGCCACAAAGACCAGGGCTGGTCTTCTGCTGAGACCTTCTGTGCAGCGCTGCTCCTGTGCTGACCTCTGCCATCAGTGCCCCTGCTCAGGAAGGACCACAGAGAAGTCTCCCTGGGTATTGTCCTCACCACTGCAGCCCAAGCCTTCTGCTTCCTGGAGATACATGAGAAGCAGAGCATGAGACAAGAGGATCAGGAGCCAGGAGTTTTAAACTGTCCCTCCCCTGGGTGTATCCAACTTTTTAGATGAAATTTCTGTCTCAGAATCCATATTTATCTTATTTTCCCTTACTAAATAACTCAGCAACAATTCCCATCCTCTCAACAAGCAACAGGGGTGAATGTCAATGTGTCTGTCCCTCCCAGTGAGCGTGACCTGCCGATGCTGCGCACAGGACCCTGTGGGCATTCCCTGACTTGCAGTTATCTCGGAGCAGCAGCGACAGTGAGTGACTGAGCTTGAGCTGACGACTTCAAAGGTGTGTTTTATCCCCTGAGGATGTTAACACCTTGACAGATCAAGCGTGGTAAAGATGCTCCATATGCTTTGGTTTCACAAGGCTAGTCATGTCACTGTTCTTGGAACAGAGGAGACCCATTTTGTATATATACACATTTATTTCTTTTTAATAAATGATGTAAATACATACGTGCTCATTATAAGTGAATTATTATTATTCCTTTCCTAACACCTCAATCAGCCCATTTTTCAGAAGTCCTGTGGCATTCGTAAGGTTGGCTTCTAGCCCCATCTGTCTGATGTATGTTCCCTAGCCCAGAAGTCCTTTGCTCTAACATGCACCCTGACAATAAGCGTTGATGGTCCTGTGAAACGGTTATGCGGGTCACCTTGCTCCCAGCTGATTCATTTTCTCACCTGGAGAAGAGAGGCCTGGGGGCAAATATCTGGGGGATTTGTAGTTTCTGGGCTGAAAGGGAACTTGGTAGTGTCTCACACGGCGCGGTTTGATGGTTTGGGAAGTTTGTCTTTGCACAGACTACAGACTCTGATTAATGTGATGTTGTTGCTATGGCCATTGCCCTATCACGCAATGTTTTCTGTTTCTGCCTTTGCTGACAAGGCTTTTAGCACCAGTCGAAGGGCAAGGAGTAATAACAGAGACGAACAGAGTCATAATGACCGTCCTCTGAGCAAACAATTGATATGCTAATGACGATGGTGGGAACGCAGCTCATATCTACAAAGAGAGGGACTGGAGAATGGGAATAGGACAGGGCAAAGAACAGAGGGGATTAAAAAAAAAACAAATTGAAGAAGACTCTTGTGGGATTTTTCCAAAGACCTAGAATAAGCTTTGTGGAGGAAAGGGAAGAACCCAGTGTGATTTTTGTACAGGGAGCAAGGCTGCTGAGCTAGCAGAGGAACTGACCCAAACTCAGCATTACCCCAGCATGGAAAGGACACTGAAGGAAATAAATCTATGCAGAGCTTTTTTATTTGTGTTCTATCTTTTGTGCACTTCTGACACTGAATAAAGAGCGAAATTGTTCCTGAATCCCATCTCAACCCCAAGGCATGTTACCTTTCCAAAACACTTTCAACCACAAGCTCTAAACACAGAGGAGCACCAGATCTCTCACCTGTTGTCCTGAAGAATGGGGCGTTTAGAAACTGGTGGCTGGGCCATAAAGGCTCTACCTCCGCACAGAACAGCAACCAAAGCCAATGCCCTAGGCACATTTCGAGACAGGTCATGGAAAAAAAGGAGCTGCAGTCTACCAGTGTAGACAACGCCATGGGTTGGGGCCCTGGGAATAGTTACGGGAATGCCTAAAGAGGAGACGTACTCCAGCCAACTCATGGAGAGTAGCATTTCACACAGTAATTCTTTTTTTTATTTGCCCCCACAAATAATCAGCGATTGAACTAGACATGGATTTTAGAAAAAAAAATCCACTGTTGACAAAAGACTTCAAATAACAGGAAATCTGGAAGCCTCATGAGAATCTACTCCAGTGCTAACACCTTCAGTATGAAAGGCTGATTTCTGCTCTTAATTTTTTGCACTTCCACACCTCAGAGTAAAGAACCTTTCTGTCTAGATACTCTCTTGTGCAGACACTTTTAAACCCAAATCAAGTTGTCTCTTAGCTGTCTCTTTGATCAGCTAAATAGATACAGTTCCTTAAATCTCTCTCTGCAGGGTGCAATTTTCTCACCAAGAACATTTTCATGCAGACTAGGATCTGAGCTGAACAAAGCTGAGGGAAGAAATTTGGCTAGACCGTATTTTGAGAAAAGAGTTAGGAGATGGACTTTGTTATCTGATTACATTTGGTGTTAATAAAAACTTGATTATACAGCGATAAATTCTGCAGTTTTTATTGTTTTGCAATGACAAAAACTTGAGTCATCCATTGCGCTTCTCTGTGAATTTCTTCCCTTTGAAATGACTATAACAAGCGTGATTACATAACATCAATATAAATCAACAGTGATGTCCTGTCCTGGCTACAATATATTGACGCTTTATTCACAACATCGTGAGTTTCTTTTTAGGCATTTTCGAAAGTATAAATCTCCTTTTCAGGGTTCTCAGTAGCAAAATTAGCATTTGCTTTTTGTCCCTGTGCTCACAATTTTTTCATGGTTGTCAGTCCAAGTATTTGGCCTTCAGAGCTGTCTGACAGGAAGCATAAATCAGGTATATAAAATCCAGTGTATAAAAATGTGGATTCACTTATGCGCAAGGAAAAAATTGCAGGTGTAAAAGTGGAAGTGGATCTCTGTTTAAAAGTGTGACCACTGCTTTTTCCCTTCAGAACACTTTGCAGCGTTACGTTACTACAACAAGAAAAATCGTTATTGGTCAGCTAAAGGCCGGTAAATCATAACATGCTACTGCGTCTCCCATAGAAGAAATCATGATCTCACGATGGAAAAGTTCACTGGGGTATATTATTACCGGAACATGCCCTCTAAGAACAAGGGCAGAAGCTCGTAATGGATACGGAGCCGGCACAATGGCACATGAGCGTACTCTGCTATCCACATGCCTCTGCACCGCTTCTCCTCCCACGGAAAGGTCAATGACAGAGAGGCAAGAGGATTTATGTACCCACCACCCTACCAAGAAACGCTTTTAGCTGGGTTGGGCTTGGGCTGTAAACAGACCCACTTATTTCAGCTAGACATTATTAAGGTCATAAAATGTCTCAAGATTCATGCAAACTTCATGCCAACTTGGCTTCAGCCCAGCTGTGAGAGCCTCCTGAGAATGGTTGAGGGGGGACATGGCAGCAGGTGACACGCTGAGCCGGAGCCTGAAAGGGGTTTCTTTGGGAGGTTTTGTGTCCGGTTTCGACAGTCCAGCTTTGTGTGGGATAAAAACACTGAAAAAAAAGAAATACCGCAAGGAAGGTCTCATGGCTTCTTGAGTCCCTCTGTGCCTGTGAGTGGCACGTCCAAGTCAATGGCTGGGGCATCCTGGTATTGGGGATCATCTGAAAGTGCTGGTGTGTTGATTTGGAAAGCAACAGAGACAGGGGCATCACGATCGGGGGTGTTTCACTGGCTTCTGCACTCCTCTGTCCAAGTTTTGCCCCAGTAATACTCAGAAATGATTTATTGTGCAGGTTTTCATTTGAGGACGATGCTCTTTCACATTCATGAAGGTAATAGCTTGTTCCCCTCCCTTTGCAAAAGCACGGACTGCCCCATTTAGCCAGTAGCGGGGCTCAGCGCTCGTCCTCCTTTCCCCCTTCCAGCAGCAGCAGGGCGCGGGTGCAGGGGGAGTCCCATCCGTGCAGCCCCCAGGCTGGGACCGTGGCCTGGGGATGGGTCAGGGATGGGCGGGTGGCTGGTGGGGGAAGCCCCGCTGCAAGACATGCAGGTGATGCCAGCTAGGATGGACCGGAGTGGTGAGTGATGCTGGAGGAGGAGTGCCAGGGGGTCCCTACACAATTCTGGGGAGCTCAGCCACCCTCTGAAGCGAAACTGGGCATGCTAGTGATGGACAAGACTCTTCTCCAAGGGATTACCACCACCTGAAAGACAGGCAGCTCTCTGCTCCAAAGCTCAGTGAGCGGAAGAAGGGCTGCTTTCCCCCATAGTGGTCTCTGAAGTTACCTTAGAACTGCCCATGACCCCTGGGGTTGGCACAAATATGTCCCAGCAGTCAGAGCAGCCTTGGGGTTTGCTCAGCCGTGCCACAAAAGCCTCCTCTGGCAGCTGGGAATAGCTGGAGTAGACCATGGGTCTGGTCATGGACGTTTGTCCAGCCTCTCTGCAAAGAGGATTGTAAGAGCAGTTAATATACAGCTCTTTGGCTGGTATTCCTGCCTCATGAGGAATTTGCCAGTGACCAAAGACTTAGGCGTATGATTTCCTCTGATTTACTGCAAAAGATCTGAAACACAGCCAGCTTTCAGGCCCCTGGTGTTTTGGTTGGTTTGGCTATGATATCTTAAGAGATAACTCCTTTAAATTACATGGCACCAACCAAGCAGTGTCCTGCTAAGCAGAAAAAGAAAAAACCCAAACTTCTTGCAGCAAAAGGTTCTTTGAGTAACTCCACTAACAGGTAGTCTACCCTGTAGAAAGCTGTTTTAGGAAAATTAATTTGGTTTTGCAAATTATGTCTGTTTGGTAGATCTGTACTTAATCAGGTGAGGTAAATGCCCGGAGACTACTTATAGGGGCCGTATAAATACCTCCATAGATAGAGGCATCAAGAGATAAAATGCCAAGATATTTATTATTTTATGAGGCTCATTCCTTTGTTTAGTATCTAAGGAGACATGCCTCATTGAATGTCAGTAAAGTGTCTTTGATGTACTGAAAAATCTATTAGTTTTGATAGGTTTGATCTTTCCCAAAATAACCGTATACTGAAGTATTGTCTAGGGTGCTGGTGACCTTTAATGACACATTGCTGAGTCTCAAGTGGCCATACATGGCTGTGATACAGCAAAGGCTCTGTGTGGCTTACGGGGTCCTGTAACACCAGAGCTCTCCAGAAGTATTAAGTGTCCAGCACAAAGTCAAGGCACTGTGTAAACTCTACGCGTGTTTCGTACCCAAGTGCTTTCTGCCATTTAGCTTTTTGGTGATCAATCGATACCATTGCAGGCACCGGGCATATCTTCCGAGCTTATTGATTGTGGAGGATACCGCTGCCTGTTTCAGTAGCTCGGCATTCAAACCCTTTGGGCTGCTGAGACAGACAATGCTAACACATGGAGCAGATGAGAATTGCATTTGCCAGGGCTGGCCCTGGGAGCGGGCAGCCACCCAAGTGGACATCACTCGGTGATGTCCTCAGAGCTGTAGGTGAGGGGGTAGCCCCGGTTGCCTATTTTAGGTGGCACACAGACGATTGCTTTCAGAGAAAGGCAGATAAACAGCTGTCCATCAGCAATCGGTCCTGCTTGCATGAATGGGAAAACAAAAGGTCTGTGCTGAAAGCACCCATGGGGGGACACGGCTGGCAGGGGAGCTGGCTGGGGGAGATCTGCAGTTCAGATGAGCAGAAACATTCCCCTCAACAGCCCTTTCCGCAAAAAAAACCAATCCCCTCAACACCGCTTGCTGGTGCAAACCTGCAGAGAAAGTTTGCTCCTTCTTCTTGGGCTTTTAATCAAGGTTTATGAAAAGGTCTCAGAGGGAATTGTTAATTTTTTTTAATGTGGGAGTGTTACACTCCAATTATAACAGCTTGCTCTGGACCCTTTTGCCAGTTCAGGTTCACTAACTGCCATTTAGTACTAGGGATCTCTTTGGGAATAGAAATGGTTAATGTGAAGTCCTAGCCTCTTGGTGAGGGCATGTCAGAAGGGCAGCAATCAGGGATGAGCCGTGTGGTGTGTTACAGGTTTATTTCGGTCACGATCTTCACTCTCCTGCCTATCCTTGGATTAAAGAAAATGCTGAGTTTATTCCATTGAGCTGGTTTCAGTTGCTGATTGCTGTCAATGACTGCAGAGCCCCACCCTTTCTATTAACGGGTCAGTGCCCAAAACATGCCCACTTAGTCAGATCTGCATAGTTTAAACAGGTGCTCTTTCTAACACACGAGAAATATGAGCTGACTTTTTAAAGTCAAGCTGTCCCGCTCACAGCTTAGGAGCGGGTCTCGCTTTTGCGAATACTCTCAATGGCTGTGAATTTAAGTTATGCAAATCCCGAACAACTAGTATTTGGGAGGTGGTCCCTGGCTGGCTCTGAAACAGCTGCCTCTGATGAATGGTCCAGTAAATTCCCAGCTGATAAAGCTACCTGAATTTAGAGCAGCCAGAGAAATGGCTGGCTGCCATTGCACAATACAATATGTGCGTGGATTTTTTTTTTTCATTTCAACCCGTTACCCTAAGGCTGTATTTATAGCAGGAGAGGGGACTACAGCACCCAGGTACACTGCCTGGTGTGGCATGTGCTTTCTGGTACTGCGGCAGGTGAGTGGCCATCCTACACGTGCTCCTGCTGAAGGTGAAACGTGTCCAGCAAGCTCCAGCAATATGATGAGCAGTTGATCTTCACATCTTCTTGCCACCAAGAGAAGGGGCTGGAGGAGGACTCTGGAGATCCACCTTCCTCGGAGGGAGCCTGCTGGCCTCGCTTGGAAACAGCCAACGTCCCCTGTCCCCATGGACACTGCTGAGGCCAACGGGAAGAGTCTTGGGGGAATGACTTTGGGAGCGAAGGGCACAGAGCATGGGGATGAGATATGTGTCACATATCACACACCTCATCCCTGACCAGAGCAAAAATCCGTTGCTGCTCTCCACGATGAAACATGTTTGTATTTGCTCTTTTTTACTCACACTGGTAGAGGAGAAGCCACAGCTGGTGGTGCCAGAGCATCACCCTGAGAGCCTCTCTGTGGTGGCATTGTTATCTGGATTCTGCCAAGGTGGTGGGAGGAGGGACCGTCTGCCCT
>WKFP01014753.1:493216-503921 GCA_011057875.1 Pterocles orientalis | reverse complement strand
AAAAGTATATATACATATATATATATATATATATATATATATATATAATATTTGGCAGCTCACATCTGCCTGCAGGGCAGACAGGCAAGGGAAGCCAGGGTGACTTCCGAGCAGAAGGTGGGCGGCAGTGTGACAAAGCGTCACAGAGCGGCGGGTGGGCAAGGTCTGGGCTCGGGGATTAACAAGGCAGCGGGGTATTTTCCAGAATTCACATTCAGTGTGCGGAGCTTAATCCACTGTTTTGCTCCGTTCCCTCTCAAGCACCACATCCCACTAGATACGATGACTTTTCAAAACTCTTTTTTTTGGGGTGAGTTCTTTGTTTTGTGGGGTTTGTTTTTTTTTCCAAAATACTGCTCAGGCGATGTAACACAGCCCAGCTTTGCGTACGTGCTGCCCCATTCTGGAATATGGAAAACAAAAGCTAAAAGAGGATGGTTAACCTTTTCTAATTGTCGTAGCACAGGACTAGTTGCCAGGAGGAACTTGAGTGCTAATCCTACTTTACTCACCATGTGACCTTTGGGTAAGTTACCTAATTACCTTGTCCTTCAGTCAGCGGAGCCTGTAAAGAGCAGGTGTTCCAGTGAAACCCAGGATTGCTGAGCCAACATGTGGCCTTAGGAAATAACCAGAGAATAAAACCCGCTGCACTTATTTAAAAGTGTCATTAATACAGAGAATTAAAACATCCCGCAGTAAGTTTAAGCCGCCTGCCCTCTAATCTTTTGCTGGGGCACAGGACTGAGCCCAGACTATTGAGTTGCACGGAAGATTATTCCGGATGGCATTTGGTATTTGTGGGGGAGTGATATAGAGAGATCTGGTCAAATTATAACTGAGTCAATTCTGTTCTGCTGGCATCAAATTCCTCCCACTGGACATGCGTGGATCCTGATTTTCCCTTGCCACCCTGTGCTGTAGCTGCCAGGAGTGCCCTCCAAATCCCACCGTGGTTGCCCTCTAGGAGGAGGTAGGATTACCCCTCTTTATCCCTATGTTTGGAAAGAGCTTTTCAGGATGAATTAAAAACACTTGGTGCAAAGAGGTATGGTTACCCCTTGATTCCAAGCTTTTCCCCATTAATTTTCTCCCCCTTCCTGCATATGTCTTTTTCTTGACTCACTTTAGCTGTAGTTGAAGCTCTTTTCTTGCTGAAATTATGCAGTATTAGGTACATAAACACTTTCTCCTTTTTGCCAGATTCTTTATGAGATGAAAAGATAGGAACAATGATCCCCAGAGATCATCCTCCCTCTGGTGAAAGATCTTTCACCCTGCGTTGGAAAAAGCACTTTACAAAACTATTCACTCCCTCTTTAGCATTTGATGTCAAAGAAAATGCTGTTGTATCTCTGCTGTGGATTACAAACACATCGTTTATTTTTATCTGGCACTCAGGAGGCAAGCCTGCATCCTGGGTTAGGTACTGCTTGTTTTCCTGGTTTGGTCTCTCATTCATATTATATGATATGCTGCAGACTGGGCAGCTGAAATGCAGCCTTGATTTGGCTGCATTCTGCAACCAGATTTCCAGAATCAGGTTTTGATCCTTTCTTATTCAAAAGTGCCCATAACCATGAACGGTCTAATTGAAACCGGAGGCACTTGCTGCAGACTAAGGGACAATTCAATGGGATTAAGGCAACGCAGAATCTGGGCTGTTGTGATTAAATTTTGCAAATATTAACGGAAAAATCTTGGCGCAAATCCTAGCCAATATGTATTTGAGCAGTTCCCCAGAAGACAGTGGAGCTGAGCCTTGCTGGAGGTGTAGCAGAGTGGCTGTTTGAACGTGTCCTTCCATTGTCTTCACTTGACAGAAGCTAAGGATTTTGGTTCATGAAGGGCAAGCTCTTTGAGGGATGTTAAGGTTAGAGTTTGGAAAGAGTGATTTCCAGGGAAAAAAGTTTTGCAACACGACAATGAAACCAGACAGAAACCCTGCTGCCTTGAGAAATGACTCCAGGAGTGAGAACTATTCCCACAAACCCAACCGACTCCTTGGGGCACATCTGCACCACGCGATGAAGCACACCGCAAAGATCCCGGTGCTGGCCACAGAGCTAACAGCAGGGCCAGGAGCAGAAGAGCTGTGTCAGTGTTGTCCAGTGACCAAGCCCGTCTTCCCTGCTCAGAAGGCAACATGCCATGATTTCCAAAGGGAGCTCACCTCCCTTCAGGCTTTGTACTGTGCTGGATGTACAGACTAGTCTGGGGTTTGCTCTGGGCTTTTTGCAAATGCAGAACAGACATCCCAGCATATTCTCTCAACTGGAGAATAAGCCTTGGGACGTGAAGGGGAAGAAGTTCCTTTTCTGTGGCAACAGGACAATGCCACTTGTCCCTGAATACATTGCTAACAAACTCTTAGAGGATGCATTATTCTTCACATGAGCACCTCATCCTAAATCTATCCAGAAACTGAAGCAGAAGCAAATTTAACAGCACAGTTATTAGGAAGTGTCCCATGCAGTGAGTCCACCATGCTAGTGGTGATATCACTAGTTCTAGTGATATTTTTTTGGTGTTTTCTGTTTGGTTGGTTGGGTTGGTCTTTTTGTTTGGTTGGTTGGGGTTTTTTTGGTTTTTTTTTTTTTGCTACAGCTGCCGATTAGGTTCCAGGATGAATCAGAGGTGCTGATATTTATTTATGAATCTGATGCTTCTCCAGGAGACTGCCAGTCTGACCCAGAGCCAAGTTTTACAGAGGTGCCACAGTTGGAGTGACCAGGACCTTCATAGTGAGGATCTCCCGAGGTTGAAACTACTCTCCTCCGTCCCTTGGCTTGGAATGAGCTGTTGACTCAATCTGCATCCACTTGTGAGCATCAGGCTTCAAGAAGGATGTTGACCAACTGGAGGGAGTCCAGAAGGCAGAAACAAGAGTGATCAGAGGGCTACAAAACACGAGCTATAGTGAAAGACTGGAAGAGTTGGGTCTGTTTAGTCTAGGGAATCAAAGATGGGTTGAAGTGATAACACTCTTCAACTATGTGAAAGGCAACTGTGAGGAGGAAGGATAAGCTGTTCTTCATGCCTACTGGGGACAGGAGAGGAACTAATGGGCTTAAAGTGTGACAAAATGAATTCAGGTGAGATGTTAAGAGACTTTTCGTTGTGAGACCATGCGCTGCTGAGATGGTTTGCTGTGTGAAGGCGCTGTTGTGGGAAGGCGTTAGCAGCGGCTGAGATAATTATCTCAACCCCATCACCTTCACCACAGCTGATCCTATCTGGAGGCTGGTGGAAGGGCAAGATGACCTTTAAAAAAATTTCTTCCAGCTCAGTTTTGTATTATTTCTGTTCTTGACACAGAAAGTCACGGAGCCGATCCTTAATTCTCTGGTGGGTGTTTTGCAACCAGGCCACTGTCTGGTTTTACAGACTTTTGTCTGACGGACAAAGAGATTTAAGGGAGTTGTCCATCCTGAAATTGTCTAGAAGAAAATCCCAAAGATGCCACAGGGATGCACAGACACATTTAAGGAAGTTACAGGTGCAAACGAACAATCGTGAAGGGCAGGTTTCTCAGCTGATGTAAAAAAATAAGGCTCCCTGCTGGACCAGCTGCCCTCAGCAATGTCCTAAATCGTTCTTCCAGTGGTGGCCAACATGGTGGTCATTGCCCTGAGGCGCACCTTGGTGCCAGCAGACAGAATCACACAGACACCCAAGCACTGAGGAGGAGCCAGGAGCTGCTGAGTTCCTTTATGTAACTCAATAAAAGGGAGAGAAACAAAACAAAAGGAAAACCTGACGCACACAACAATCCCTCCTTCTCCGGTTTCACAGGGAAGCAAGTTACGACACCGTCAAATCAAAGATTAAATACAAATAAAAAGCCGAGGGCATGCTGCCATGCATATATTAGAGGTCTGTAAAACAGCGGCGTGCACGTTCTCACAGATATAAACACTGCGAGGCGAGCAGGGGGTTAGGACCCAGCAAAGAAGCTGTCTTTTCGGCAGGTTCATGGGGCCGGTATTTTTAGCCCTTCCTTTTCTGTAATCCTGTCCATTTTTAATGAGGGAGCATTATGCAACCGGTGGTTGCCCGGAGAAGTGCCCGGCAGTGGGTCAGAACGGGAGGAGGGGGAGGATAGATGGCAGCAGTGGCCTGGGGCTCACCAGGCTGTGGCCACCCCGTGATGCTGTACCCCAGGGAGGCTGGAGCTCGGCTTGGCTGCAACAAGTCAGGGACCGACGGGCGGAAATCTCCCATAGAGCTAAGCCAGAGCAAGCACCGCAGGCTTGCTTAGAATTAAAAGGCATTTCAGACATCCCCACAGAGAGCAGCCCTCCCCTGTTTCCGAGTTCAGGTCCTTTCTGTTGTTCCTCTGTGTCCTTTTGTCCTCTTTTGTGACTCTTCTGGAATTTAGCTTTGAGACGTGCGCACCAGCCAAGGGGCAGCCAGCTTCTTCGACCTTCCACTTCGTCTGCGACGGAGCAATTTTTAAGTAGGAATAATAATAAATGCTGATGAGGTGCGAGATTTGACATTCATCTGGGAGTGCAGAGGCATGCAATTTCTAATTTCACCAAAATCTAGAAATGAGTGGGTATTTTTTCTTCCACCTGTAAAGTTTTGAAGATCAGCAACACATTTGAATTTCTGTAGTTTTCAAAGGTGCTTATTTTTCCATGGATTTGCCAGTTGCATGCATTTTAAAATCCATCTTTCTTTTGAAAAAAAAATAAAAACAGGAATGTGAAATTCTTTATTTCAATTTAAACATTCACTTTCAAGCAAAGTTTTCTTGTAATTACCAGTTTTGAAAAATTCATCGTGTGGCTATGCTGATCAAAGGAAATGGCAAATAAAAAATCTAGAATAAATGCCAGAAATTAAGACTACGGAAAAAAATAGAAATACTTTCAAAAATACTTTCAGACGAACAACTATGTCTTTCTCTAATCATTTGAAAAACGTCCAGCTTAACGTTAATGACGCCCACTCTTGGTTCTGTCATTGCACCTAAAGGTAACTTTCCTCCAAGGTGAACGTTTCAATTACAGAGGGAGGGTTTTGGGGGTTTGTATACCAGGGCTCTTGAAAATTAGGAACTCAGACATGCATAATTTTCAAATGATGCACATCAGTCCTTGTATCCTTCCTTTTGCACATCTGCAAACACACAGGTCTGGTAGAACAGTCTCCCCAGGATGGCAGCTCCTGGGGAATTTTTTTCTCTCTTCGCTCCTCTCCCCAGGCAGCTGGAGGGTTTTCTGTGCTTGGTGCTCAGTCAGTAGCCCGATACTCGGGATATGCATGTGGCTTCCGAACGTATCTGCTGACATACACCGAGGGAGGGGAAAGATTTCCTGCTGACTAGTCTAGTGAAGGCACCCAGTCAGGGCTGGGGTCACAATGCCACCAGATGCTTTGGAAGCACTTTGCGAGACAGAGGTGAGTACCCTGGGCAGTAGGATTGTGACCTTCATGTGTTGTTCAATGAAATAAGTTGTTCTTCCCCCCCCTGCCTGGGGCAAGGGTTACCCAGTTCAGCTTTGCCCTCTGCTCCGGGTAGGCAGGATGTACTAATGCTTTACAACGCCGCTGAATGAAAGGTGGTTTATGAATATAGGGTATGAAGCCTTTTGTACAGCGCTGCGGCTCGTGTGTTTACTTTGGGTCCTGAACACCCAGCCCGAGTTACTGGAGCAGGTAATCTCACAGTGCCTGTTGCCGCACGCACCGCAAACTGCTGCTACCCGCACAGCTGCCTCCTGAATACAGCTCGGGTTTTTCAGCCTCATGGCACTGCTTCAGATGCCAGACGGAAGGACGACTTCTCTTATACAACCCTGGTTTGGGTAAGGTTCTTTGTCTGGAGAAAATCCTGCAGGGGAATCCCAAGCCTGATCTTTCCCCGACTGCCACTCCTGCCAGCTGCACACCTCATCCTGCAGCTCTTGCGGAGGGAAAACATCTTTTTAAGGTCGTTGAGGAATTCTGCCTGAATGGATGTTGCTAAATCTGCAAACCTCAGCAGGAAGCACTGCTCACCCAGGACAGTGATGGGGCTTTGCAGGCTCAGTGTGCTACCGAGCAAACCGTGGGGCTGGTACAAGAGTGATGCGTGCTGGCTGCTCTCATGTCCCACCGGGACCAGTCAAAGGGGAATACCCCAGTACGGAGCCCTTGCCTTTAGGTAAATCACAGAATGGTTTGGGCTGGAAAGGACCTTAAAGATCATCCAGTTCCAACCCCTGCCATGGACAGGGACACCTCCCACTAGCCCAGGTTGCCCAAAGCCTCATCCAGCCTGGCCTTGAACCCCTCCAGGGATGGGGCATCCACAGCTTCTCTGGGCAACCTGGGCCAGTGTCTCACCACCCTCACAGTGAAAAAATTATTCCTAATATCTAATCTAAATCTGCCCTCTTCCAATTTAAACGACAGGGCTGCAGTCTCCCGGGTGACTAAACTGTCATATGCCCCTGGTAGAGGTCAAGAGAAAGTGAGGCCAGCCCAGGCAGTAATATCTAAGGCACCTGAAATGGAAGGGAACGTGATTAAACTGATTAGATGAGTCATGCCAACATGATCCTGTGCTGCCAAGGTAGGCAGAAGAGCCCACCCCTACCACCCTGGGCTGCAGATAGCAGCATCTGGCAAAAGGCTTCTTACTATAGGTACCAAGGTGCTGGTAGCCGTGTTATTTCCTAGAGAAAGGGTGGCATTCTCGCTTCACTGAAGCATGACAAAGCAAGAACGGTCAGTATTTGGCCTGCGCCCAAGTGTCAGGCTGTCTTATAAGCGCCGTGCGCACGATGACTGCATTGTCATCAAACTCCTGAAAGGGAGGAAGTGCAAGGAAACCAGCAGGATTGCGCCAGGAAATGTGCGCTTCATTTGTGCGTGTTTCCACAGACAAGGCTTGCGTCTCTAAGGAGCTGCAGCTCCTTTTGGAACAGCCACAGTGAGACAGGATAGCTAACCAGTTTGGGATCCAGGTGTATGACATGGGACAAATCTCCTGTGCTCTCTTTTCTACATTTATCCTTTGTCTTCCTCGCTTACACTCGCTGTAACTCTTCATTCAGGGCAGGCACAGGCCAACTCCAAGTGTTTGTGCCAGGGTTTCTGTGCCCTTTGATGCCTCCAAGTATGCAGTGACCAGTTTAGCTTCCAAATATTTTAAAATCCTTAAAATACACAGAGCTGTTTCTTTCCACTCTGTGCTATCAAGCAGAAGTACTGGTAAGTGTTCATGTTCTCCTGCCCTGATGACAAAGGCACATGGAACCACAGCATGGTCCAACGTGGTCACATTTTCAGCTGACGGAGGGACAAAGACATCCCCCCAAGGCTGATCCAGGGATTTCATCTCCACGGCAGGACAAGGGGGAATGGTTTTGAACTAAGAGAGGGGAGATTTAGGTTGGATATTGGGTGGAAATTTTTCACTCAGAGGGTGGTGAGGCACGGGAACAAGTTGCCCAGAGAAGCTGTGGATGCCCCATCCCTGGAGGGGTTCAAGGCCAGGTTGGATGGGGCTCTGGGCAGGCTGCTCTAGTGGCTGGCAACCTGCCCACAGCAGGGGGGTTGGAACTGGATGATCTTTAAGGTCCTCTTCAACCCAGGCCATTCCATCACCACCTCTTATGTCACTTTTCTAAATGTGACATCGTCAGAGAAGGCTGCCTCTTTGGGAGCAAGAGGGAGGTAAGGCAGGAGACCACTAGCTCAGCTAGGAGGCCATTTATTGTTTGCCAGCTTACATCTTCCTATAAGGCAGATGGGGAAAGGAAGCCAGGCTGGCTTCTCGAATGGCTTCCCTCAAGCCATGCCTTTGCTTCAGCCAGAGAAGAGCAGCCCTGAAAGGTCTAACTCTCCCTGCCTAGCTAGTGCTGGTGCGTGCCATCGGCAAATCCAGCCTAGGTAACGTCCCTCCAGTATAAACAGGCAGCCCAGGACATGCATGAGGACTCCAACCGGCTAGATGACAGCTATCTCAGGTATGTCTGCCCATGCTGCTCTTGCATTTCCCGGCTGCAGCCTGCATAGCCGGCGAGTTAACGCAGGCGGAGAATCCGGCTCCTTTGCTCCCAAGTGTCCAAGGAATGACCCAGCCATCTGCAGGAATCATTACCGTCCTCCGCGAGAGGGGACAAGGTCAAACCAATTGAATGTTGTCTAAAGAGGATCTTGGGGAGGGAATGTTTTCATTACAACAGTTCATCTTTCTTTTCACAGTTCATCAAAAGCAGGCCTTCTGCATACACACGCAAGACAAATAGGGCTGAGGGGTGATGACGGATACTGTAGGCTCGCGGTGATTGGGATGACCCTCCACTCAC
The DNA here is from genome assembly GCA_011057875.1 of Pterocles orientalis. Classification (NCBI taxonomy): domain Eukaryota; kingdom Metazoa; phylum Chordata; class Aves; order Pterocliformes; family Pteroclidae; genus Pterocles; species Pterocles orientalis. The sequence continues at coordinate 495,615 of WKFP01014753.1, read as the reverse complement.
ACGGTTGATCAAAGGCAAGTAAAACAATCAGCCAGCCATCAGCAACGATGTAATATTAAACTCCTCAAACACCTCATTCAATTAAGTCGTTATGATCGAAATCTCCATACCAGATCTTTTAAGTTATACACTCTTAGACCTTGCTCTAAGATAGCAGAAAAGGACTTCCGGAGGGAAAACGGCTGTAGAAAAATTATTAATAAAATCATGTCTCCTCCCTCCACCCCCCCAAATCAATTGCTGTCTGGAAGGATACCCTTCTGCCTGATTTCCCCAGCCAGAGCTCAGAAAGCTGAGCTGCCTCATGCCCAGTACCCGTCCCTGCTTATTCTGCTGCAGACAGAAATCAGGGCAGAACAAAGCTGGTGTTTATGATGTCATCTTCTTGTTGGGGCGATCGCTATGACATCACAAACCCTACCTCTGTGAACCTGCTATGACATCACAAGCCCTACCTTTGTGAACCTGCTGCTGACACCCCACGTTGGGCCGGTTTCAGTGCTGTGCCAGTGCCGGAGGGAAGGAGAGGTGAAGGTGAACAGGCATTCACCAGCAATATGTCAATGTGGAGGGTGCTTGCACTCTTCAGCCTGGCCCCCAGAGAGTAAAAATGTCTGAGCCAGACTCCAGTCAAGAACAAGATGGGAAGTGAAATGCAGATGTCCTGGAGGTGAAGCTGGAATTTACTCTATAGTCAAGAGCACCTGACCTGTTAGAGCTGGTGCAGAGGAGGGCCATGAAAATGATCAAAGGGCTGGAACACTTCTGTGAAGAAAGGCTGAGGGAGTTGGGGTTGTACAGCCTGGAGAAGAGAAGGCTCCAGGGAGACCTTAGAGCCGCCTTCTGGTACTTAAAGGAAATCTATAAGATGGAGAAAGACTTTTTACCAGGACCTGCAGTGACAGGACAAGTGGTAACAGTTTTAAACTGAAAGAGGGTAGATTTAGATTGGATACAAGGAAGAAATTATTTATGATAAGTGTGGGGAAACACTGGCCCAGGTTGTCCAGAGAAGCTGTAGATGCCCCATCCCTGAAAGTGTCCAAGGTTGCATGAGGCTTTGAGCAACCAGGTCTACTGGAAGGTGTCCATGGTTTGGAACTAGATGATCTCTAAGGTCCCTTCCAACCCAAACTCTTCTATGATTCTTTGGTCTTCAGAAGATGCTTCAGTCCCTTTAAACACCCATCTTTGTGTGAGATGCATCTTCCTTTGGAAGCTTCTCTTTTCCCTGACTAGAAGGATCTGAGAAACTAGCTGAAACTATCTGGATAAATGAGCAGAGATGAGCCCCGTCCTTTAGCTTTGTAGTATTTATTGTAAAGACATCAGATACTGTAATGATGACAAATGGATAGACTTTTAATCTCCAGATGAAAAAGATTCTTTTTTTCTCTCTGCTTTCAATTGTTGGCTTAAGGCAATCTAATTCTGTACTACATCTTAAAGGGGTGACTCAGCCCTGCATTATGTGTTCCCACCCCATCGCCTGTGTGCCTTGGTGACTGTGCAGTTGAGCCATCAGACAGATCAGGGGATTCAGACAGATGAGGGAACTCTTCCCTTTTTTCCTGTTTTCTGTTGGGTGGAGCACTTAGCTGGAACAGCCTGATGTTCTCAGTTTCCCAGATGCATGAGCCCTACAGCTGGCATGAGGGAAGGGATGGGAACTCATGGACAGAGGCAGAACAATACTGTGCATTTGGCAAAAGTTGGACTTAGACTTGGTTCAGGGTGGTCATAAAACCACACCTAACTCACATGTGATCTGGTAATCCAGTGGTGAGAGATTCTCCACCTCATTACCAGCTTCCTGAGTCATCTGAGTGATGGTAATCACCCTGCTATTCTTTTACACTTCATTATAGAAAAGCATGACAGTTAAGCAGAGTAAAGCCTGCCGTGCGTGAGCTCACCAGACACCTGAAATGAAACCTGTCAAGGTGCCGTGTGGCATTAAGCAGACAACTTCAACACTTGCAGTAGCACAGTTGCATTCCTCAGCACTAAGCTGGGAAGAAGGCTGCAGAGGAAGGCGCAAGGATCTTTACCCTGAAAGTTTTGAGACAAAGGAGAACCAGAATTCCTGGAGCAGACTGCAGCTAGTGTGAAGAAGACCTTTTGGACAGGCTAAGGATGTGAGCCTGTCCCTTCTAATGTTCTAGTTTGACAAATGGGTTGCATCCAGACCTGTAGAGGTTGCTCACCCTGGAAATAGAATATTTTACTGTCTGAAAACAACATGCAAATATTTACCCAAATGTTCTAGACAAATGCTGGCACCCTTATAAAATCCTGATGCATTTTTCAAGTGTCAGAACTAAAGAAAAAAAAAAAGAGGAAAAAAAGAGGAAAAAAAAGAGGAAAAAAGGAGGAAAAAAAGGGGGAAAGGAGGAGAA
>WKFP01014753.1:477266-493196 GCA_011057875.1 Pterocles orientalis | reverse complement strand
GGAGAGGAGAGGAGAGGAGAGGAGAGGAGAGGAGAGGAGAGGACGTGTAGCAATTCAGGAGTCACCCAAAGAGAAGCCCCAAAACCTGTGGTTATATTTTACTGTGCTAAAACATATTAGTCAGTTAAATTTTCCAGAGATGAGTTCCAAATCCCTCACAGCATGTTTGGTAAAAGTAACAGTAAAAGCCCGGGTCAGTAAAAATAAACTACCTTTATCTACTCTACAGCTCTATCCATTTATCTACACCTCTATCCACTTTAACAAACCACCAGGTGACTTGACTGCTTTGATAACTTTATACAGTTATGTCACTCCTAAAACTAGTTTCTTTAGACACCATGCAGCAGTATTTTTCTGTTTTCCATCTTCCCTGAATTGTTATGCTAAGCTCAGATCTGCTGCCTTGGGTGGTGCACAGACACAGAGCTCATTATTTTTTTCAAATTTGAACCCCACAGGCATAGACCCTTGCTACCAGATCAGCTGTATCTGGAGCACTTTTATGTGTGTATTACCACGGCAGCCAAGTCATGCATAGCCACCAAAGGCAGAATTGTTTATAGCTATAATGGGACTCACTCACAAGACAGAGTAAAGCTTGACTTCGCAACTGAATGTGGTGACCCATGAACTAAACTCCCAGCGGTGTCAATGGAAGAGGTTTCTTTCATGAGCGTTTGTTGGGGACCTCTTGCCATGTGGTTGAGGCTGGATTCGGTGATGGCCGTGGTTGTGTTCCCTGCCTTTACATTGACCAACCTGATGTCGGCCCAGAGCAAAGCAGTATGGGGAGGAGGAGGTGAAGTTCAAAAGAGAAGAGCCCTCTAAACCTTATCATGAAGTCTTCCTCGGGGACCTGATTTGCAAGCAGACTTTCTGAGGGTTGTGTAAGACCAAAGAAACAATGAAAGCCTAAAGGCAGACAGTGGGATGGAGGACACATCAGCTTCTGGAGTGGTGAAATCTTTCCTGTGAATAGCTCATTGCTGAGGAAACGGGCTGTCCTAGAGGATCAGCTAACAGTGAACTGGGGTCTCCCCCTCGCCAGGCAGCTGCAGAGCTAAGAGGTATCCAAGATGGCATTTCTGCTTTACCTCTTGTTGGAGCAGTTTGAGTTTTTCTACTAATAGAGCAAGGGGACAGAGCCTACTTTTCTGGCTCAGTGGCTAGAACATGCAGGGGTGGGGAGGAGGAATCACCTGAGGTATAAGCTCTGCTCCAGGGAGGAGCTCATTATTTTTTTCAAACTTGAACCCCATCAGCAGAAGTCAGAGAGCCACTCACCTCTGGGGAGAGTGCAAGCCCCAGATCTGGGAGGTGGCCAAGATGTCAGCTTAAGACGGCACTCACTCATCACCAGGCTGTATTTTCAGTTGACTTAAAGCTTTCCGGTGACTGGAGTAAATTTTTTAAAAAGTTTTAGCAACAAAACAAAGAAGCCAAAGAAGAGACTTGTTTCTAACTAAATCAAAAAGTTTGGTGATGTGTTCCTCTTTTTGTTTGGCTGCTGAACCAGTAACTTCTGCAGTACTAAAGGCAATGAACTACATCTCCTGTGGTAACAAGTCACCCCCCTCTCCCTTTTGTTTGCACGGGTTCAGGAAGGGCAGCAAAGACTCCGACCCCATAGCTCTGCAGAAACCAAAGCTGATGTTCTTCAGAAGAACTACTGAGTACACAGCCTTGGGCTTGGCTTGGTTTTGGGCTGTTTGGGCTGTCTCCCACTGCCTGAAAAATTCCACTCATAGAAACTAGGTATCTGCAGCCACTTTCGGCACAAAAAACCTGACTGATTCAGTCAGGTTCTGGTAAAGGAATGATGTCTCCCCTCCATGGACAGGAACAAATGGGAACACTGGCAGCAAGGCATGTGTCCAGCTACCTGTCTGTTGCTGAGGCACAGTCTCCAGCAGGATCGTGCGTTTTTATTCGTTCACTCCATCTCGTCTCATTTGCGGGACAGAGGAGCACAAAAAGACCTAAACTCAGTGCTCAGTCCTCAGCAAAAGCATTATTAACATCCTTCACCTTCCAGAGATCCACTCCAGCTGCTCCACACCATATCTTTTTATTAGATCCTTGTATGAATAATAATATCCGGGGTTAGACTAGTGAGCAGTGCAACAGAAAAGGAAGTTAACCCTCCTGCTTCAGGGCACAAACCGGTCCAGAGAGGCCAGGTTTGCCAGCCCTGGGGGAAGGAGCTCATACAGCTATCTCTGCAGCACCTGGCACCACCTGCATCCCTTCATCCACTCCTTCCTGGCCTCTTTTCGTGACCTCTTGTGCTGTCTTTTGGGATTTCTGCTTGCTGCCAGCTTTCACCCCTGCCCCAAGAGGCAGGCTGTTCACCCTGTTGCATGCCCTTTCCCCACCTGCAGCCGGTTCCAGCTCTCCCCTGTTCATCCTGGTTTTTTTCAGTCGTCCCTTGCTACTACTTGCAGTGAAAATACATGGCTGTCCTGCTGAGATTGGGTTATGAATGGTGTCCCTGTTTGCCTCAAAACACTGAGTTGCAGAAGATTTTTTTCAATATGCCCATCTCTGCTTTTTTGTTGGTGCACGGCAAAATAAGCAGGGAAAATATTCCTTATTACCTCCTACAGATCAATCGCACAACCACCCCTCTGCCTGCAGGAAGCTGGATAAATATGAGAGCTGCTGTCTAGTGTGCTGGCCAAAACAGCCTCATTTTTTACACATTCTCCCCAACCCCCTGCCTTTTGTTTGTATTGGGATTGTAATTTGCCTGGAACTGGAACCGTCCTTCTGTTCTGTCTGCATAGCACCGAGCACAAGGATCTTACTGGGTTAGCAGGATCCTTAGGCACCACCCAGGTACCATTGATGCTGACTTCACTGGCTGGCTATATCAGTAATCCAGGGATGGAAGAGGAGTCACAGAACGGCCCATCACCCGGTCTTCCAAGCTGGGACGTTTTTTCTCTCCCTCCTCTCTGCTGCTGTAGAACACATGATGTTATCTGCTGCAAGGGTTTCGCTGAAGGAAGTTTACACAACCTAATTCTGCTGGCATATGTGCCGTGATGAGGAACTTAGAGTAGATGCCCTCCCAGGATTTGCTGTTCTCATTTTGAGGTAGGAGACACAATAACAAATACTGAGCAAAGAAAACAGACTCACTCAGAGCATCTCCATTCAGACAACAGACTTAAAGTCACAAAACTTGGTGCCTCCCACCAGATATCTCCTAACCTGCTCTCACCTAGCTCTCTTTCATTTTTCTTTCTAATCTTCCCCTTATCATAGGCAGGATAAAGTACCAAAGCAGAAGATGGACTCCTTCCAACTCCTGTCCCTGTCTGCTTTCATTCTGTGTTTTTCTTCTCCTCCCTCCCATTGAGATCTTTTACCCATAGCCAGAAAAGGCAACAGGTCCAAATGGAAGCCCATTACAGACCGTGGTTTGCCATCCATGTTGTGCGTGGTCACGTACCCTAGAGGTGAGGAGTTTATAATGGCCTGATCCAAAGCCCTGTAACGTAAATGGCATCTTTCCATTGGCTTCCAGGGGCTTCGCATCATGCTGTAAATAGTCCAGCAAGATACTGTACATGGATATGACAACTATTTATAGGACTTATGATAGATAAGATGTGTACTCACCATCTAAATCTAGCCACTGTGTCATCTGGGGAGAGACAAATCGGGACTGATGCTTAGTGGAATGAGAGATACCAGTGACGATGAGGGATCATTGACTGACATGTCACCTGCTTCCCCAAAGCAGAAGCACCTGAGATCCTTCACCATCTACTGCAAGTGCCCTTGGTAATTGATAGCTTCGGTCGAAAGGAAAGTTGACAAATGTATCAAAGTGGTAACCTCAGATTTACAAAGTTTTTCTGCAGCAAACGCCCCTAGAGCCTCTCAAGGCAGTCCCAGCCCACTCAAAGGCCTGAAGTCTTGTATCATCCTTCGGCTGGATCTCTCAAACGGTGGCCAATGACCCCACAATCAGCCGAAGCCGATGCTTGGTTGTTTTGGTGCAAGTTAACATGGATGACCTTGGTACCCAGGATTACGTGTGTAATACAGGCTTGATTGCTATCATCAGTACCCAAGGTTACCAGACCTGACAACATCAGAATAGAGTTACCTGCGTGGCACAGCCTCTTCATATTCACATCTGTGAGCGAGCTCCTCGCCAGCGTTCATAAACACATTTCTCCCTCTGAGCAGAACACAGTGTGCAGATGTTATCATGCAAATGAGTTTTGTCGTTGGAGGTGGGTGTTGTTTCATGATATAGAGGGATTGCCAGCAGAGGTTTGATATTTTGCAAATCTTCGTGCCGAAGCGCAGGTGGGCACAGGTTGTCCACACTGTTGCCGTTAGATTTGTTACGGTGGTGCCTAATGATTAATCAAGAATAGCTCCATTGCTTTGGCACTGTATGGACACACCAAGTAGACAGTCATTGACTGCAAGACTTCACAGTTACAACAAAAATGCCTTGGAATGGCTGAAATGCTAAAGATTTTAGCACAAAAACCTCAGAAGTTATGTGCTCCTGAATGGGTGGAGAGACTTACAGTGAAATCATTGATGGATCATAAATCTATAGTCCTGCTTCTCTATCTCGAGGGAGGAGAGAATAGGGAAAGGGATGGGCGGTAAAAGAGAGGAGGGGAACTACAACTGTGAATAGCTGGTGTTGTTTTTACTCCCTCAGAAATTACGCTGGCAGACTTTCACTTTGGTAATGAGCAGCACAGATTTTAAAGGCTATTTCCACATGAAAAACTCCAGATCCTTACTTAGCAAGATCCCACGCAGCAACAAGAAGAGAAGTAAATCTGGCTTGTTCGAGGTTTAGCATTGATGTCAAGATGTAGGAATGGCACGGATATTACACTAGGCTTTGAGGAGAGGCACAAGCAACTCCTTAGCCTCCGATACAGAAGCAAGTAACATCTGTGGGGTATAGAAGAGCATCTCCTTTCTTCAAAATCCCAACTGGAATTTGTGAGGCTTGTCCAGTGCTTAAAGGGATCTTCCATCCCACCCACCTGCCCAGCAGGCAGGCAGTGCTGGCTGATGTTGCTCAAGTCTCAGATAGCAAGCCCCAGCTATCAATACCCGGGGATCTGTGTCAGTGTGGATCCTCTTGACTGATGACTGCAGCTTCATTTCTGCAAAACATCTTCTTAATTTTAGGTATCTGCTCGCATCCATTGGTGTTCATGAAAACGCTGGAGGGCATACCTATGGTTAGTCTTCAGTAAGACTCATACGCAAGTGCTCTGCTGAACAGAAATTTCTGGTCCCTGCAGAACACAGGGAGCCACGCTGGGGACTGTAGAAAAGAAGGGTGTACAGAAGCCATCTGTCTCACCCTGATGGTGGCACCAGCATACATGCATTTGGGGTCCTTATGTCCTGAGGAACGCAGTAAGTCACTACTGTATGCGGATGCACTGTCATGGAGCGTAGATTTGTTTGTTCATTTTATCCTTGATTCTTTGAGGCTTTCTAGTCATTCTGTGCTTGTATTTTTATGTTGACTTAGTTATATAAACTTCCTCTAGTAGGAGACTAAGTATGCGTTTTTTTTGCTGTAACCCTGAGGTCCTCTGCAAGGGATTGTGCACTGACTGCAAATGATCTCAGACATCATGACCCTGGAGTGACCACCCAGCTACAGTTGTCTGAAGAGCTCTTGGACCTTGAGAGCAGCCACATGAATTGCAACTTCAACTGGTCATTGTTTCTGCAAGTTCAGTCCAGCAAAAGTTTATACTGAAGCTTTTACTAAAAAGGTTTTTCAGGCTTTTGTTGGGGAGCCTGAAGAAAAACTACTTTGACTGCAAAACAAAGATTTCCAGGTTTGGATTGCAGTTTTCAGTGCCCAGCTCCTGAAAAAAATGTAACTGCTTTTGGCTTTGAAAAACTGGAAACCAAAAAAAAATATTTTTTTTTGACATAATCCTCCAAAGTTTAATATTAATGCCTTCTGGAAATGTTTGTTATACCCACAAAAATGTGCCAGTTTTGGTATCTTTTGTTGTTGTTGTAATTGAATTAAAATCCTGGACAAGCTTTACTTTTTTTTTTTATGGTCCTTCCTCTGGATGAATTTCTTCTTTTTTTGCAGCTAACATCCATGCATACAGGTAAGTTCTGATACAAAAATATCATATGCCACCGGTGCATCTGGTTTAGCTATTGACATAACACCAATCTGGAAAATGCCAGCTTATGATTTGTACCCTCCAGACACATAATCCTGGTGACAGGTATTTGTAGTTGGTTACACTTTTTTCATCGATTAATTTTCTGTTGCTCAATTAGAAACTATCCAGTAACCTGAGCAGGTTTGAAATGTGAAGCCAGTGTGGATTTTCCATCAGTGCCATTCCCTAGAAGGCTGAGAGATTTTCAGATTACGGTGGCCTGAGGTTGGGGCACTTCCAAAACCGAAAAGCAAAAACAGGCCAGGCAAGTTCTGAACTTCTGGAGCTGTTTCCCAGCCTGTGTCTCACACCTTCCTTGATTGTAGATAAATTCTTCTGTCTTATCTGCTTTCTAGAAACTTTCCCCAACATGAAAAGCCATGGAGTACCAGTGAACACTGATTTATGGTGCATTAGCACATGCAGCATATGTTTCTCTAACCCCAGAGAAAGTCTGGCTCTGCAGTGCTTGGAAATGGTCTTTAAAAGCCCAAGGCGGAGTGTTGCACACATCAACGTGTGCTCTCTGCGGGTGAAATTCAGCTCTCTGCAGGGAGATACCCCAACGCTGAGGCAGTTGGTAAATTCTATTCAAATGCCAGGATGCATTTCATCCTGAAGCCTTTATTGATATATTGGAGAGCCGATCAGAAGTCACGTACCTTGGCATGGATTTGGTATTGGGACTAGATCAACATCAGCTTCGATCGCTGATGGCTTAAGAAGCCATTTCTTTATCTGCCTTTGTGAAAACAAAGCAATGTGCAACAGGAGGCATACAAATAATCAGAACTCCCATGGGGGGAGGAGAGGTGGAGAACAAGCTTCTGACAACCAGCAGAAAAGGTTACCTTAAAAGCTTCCTGATGATGGAGCTTGCTGTGTCTATGAAGGATGAGGCAGGATGCGTTGGCTTGTAGCAGCAGGCGATTGGAATTGAGGGATGGCCCTCCCGGTCCTTTTCCTACCGTGAGCTGGCTGAGGCATTGCAATTAAACTCAGCACAACAGCTGTAAGTAGGGAGAGCTGTAAAAATACAGTCAGGTGCAACTCTATCAGTGAAATAATAACAGCGGCCAGCGTAGTATAAAGAAAGCAGGGAGCAGAATAGAGGATTGCTGCACAGTAGGAGAGAGCAAGCCAGGAGGACAGTTTCTGGACACAGACTGGTAAGTTGTGATGCACCGTGTTCGGAAATCAATCATTCCATTAAGCTTAATTATTGTGTCAAAGAAAAAGAAAACGATCATTTTGAGTTCAAATGTCTGCTGTCTCAGCGAGGTTTGCAATTCCTTTCCTAGAGCTGAAATGATATCAGCTGAAAGGGCTGAACTATAGACAAGATCAAATAGAAGATAAAAAGACAGATTCGTCTCCAGTGAAAGGTCAGTGAAATTTGTCACACAGTTCCAACTACTTTATTTCTTTAGAAATCCTCCAAAAACAGCCTCTCCGTGTTATTTCCAGTCTGCCCACCGCTTCCTCTCATCTTTATAGTACAGGAATGACCCTCCTGCCTTCCAGACTTGTCTTTGCTGAAGTTTATCTTCATCTAATTAAATACTGCATCGTGCAGCTCTTAGCACTAAAAAAAATCAGCCCATCTGTTTTTTTTTCCCTCTCAATAAGAAGTGTCGTCAGGGGAGATAGCATGTCTATGTCATGAAGGGTGGGGGCAGGCAGTAAATCCCATCCGTAATGAAAGCCATCTTCTGTATTTCCTCTCTTTATTCCTGATAACAGCTGTACCCACACTTGCCTTTTGTTACTCTCCTATCTTAAGCACCCTCCAGACCTTAGAAACATCAGGGTCAGGGCTGAAAACATTATCCTGGAGTTTGACTGATGGCAGATCAGTGGGGATGAAACTTGTTACCTGACTGGTGACTAGTTCGTCACTCGCTGCCGCTGAGGACATGGCACGTTGCCTTTTCCTTTGGTCCTTTTCCACCATTTGTCTTTCCTCCCTGCAGTTTCAATGCAAATGAAGCCAGCAGAGGGGCTGGGTTCTGGCCACCTCCTGGTTTGTGAGCTTCACCTGCTGCTGTGTCAATGTCACCCAAGGCTGGAAGCAGTGGCTGCTGTCTTCTGCTGACGCATTGACTCTGCTAACGCATTGACTGAGGCCCAGACTGAGAAGAGCTGAGGGCAAGATGGGCACAGGCAGATGGGCAGCTCCAGCTCAGAGCTAGGCTGAGGGGAAGCCTGCCCACCTCCCCAGCGATGGCAGGGCTAACAGGGAGCAGAGTTGTCAAATGTCCCTTTAAATAGCCAGCTGAGGATCTAGCTGATTCTGCAGAGCCACCTCCAGTGGCTGGTCCATGGTAGACCGGAGGCATCTAATGCTTCTTCAGACCTACAGCAACAGAAAGAGCGAAGTAGCTCCCTGGTGAAATATCACATCTGGGTTTTTGGTGATGCAGACTTGGTTTCCCTCATGTGCATAGAAGCATGAGAGAGGCAGGGGGTCAGATGAGCTACAAGTGACCTGGGTAGTGAGAATGAAATACCAAGGAAGGTGGACAAACCCAGAGCACGCAACCACATCTGAGGACAGACTACTGGCTTCCATTTAATGAGGTGCATCTCAGATTGGAATGATCAACACTCATGGACTAAACAGAGGAATTCACCTTCCAGTGGGTTCAGAGAGCAATGTCCCCTCCTCAAGAACCTAGGGTGAACGGGAGGTCTTGCACATGGAGATGGCCTGTCCAGCAAGCCGACTTGATTTCTGACTGGCATGGGGCAGCTTTTTGTTCTCTCTGCTTTGTCCTCTGCTAGCATTTGCTTTAAGTTCTTGTCAAAACAAGACACCCTTTTCAGGTGTAGCACACAATGTTTTGTTTGGCTGCTAGCAACTTGTTCATCAGAAGAAACATCCTTGGTCAATGCTCGAAGAAATCCTCTCCTGTAACAGCAGTGAGCTACAAAGCCCACCCTGCCCACCAGACACCATCAGCAAGAAAATAACCAAACACACCACCCTTCTGAGAAAATGTTATCAGAAACCCACTTGTGAGAAGCTGGGCAGCAAGCTCCTGGCATCAGCTTATTGTGGAACAAGAGGCAGAAAAGGTCTCCTGCATTAGGAAAAAGGAATTGTCCACATGGTCCAATACCCAATCTACAGCTAACGACAGTGGATGTTTGAAGGGAAGGTGTAAGCTCCTTCCTAATTCACCTAAATACCATGGCAGGAGGGATAACTGTCCCTTTCATGGCTGATTATCTCATGCCCTGGAGCTGGGCATTGATAGCGCTTGCGATTTCATCCCGGCTAGCCTGGGCTTTGAAGCCACATGTATCGCTAGTGTTAAGTATTGTAACTGCAGATGCTATTATTCATGCTTTGTTAAGACATGGTCCATTCTCTGAGTTACAGCAAGGGTAAATTTAATCCCACGTCTATCACACGTTCAATCTAAACTGCCTGCCTCAATAGCATCCTGCGATGCTGAGCCCTCTGCGAGTACATTATACATTGCCAGAAAAAGTGTTTCCTTTTATCCTTTCAAGTCTGTCTTCTCCTAATGAAGAGTCTCTTGGTCTTGTTTTACGGGCAATGGAAGCAGGAGTGCTGGCTGGCGTTACTGTGTACTCCTGTTTCCTCTCCTCGTGCTCTCAACCAAGTTTAATTGCCCTGACAGTATTTTCTCCTTATATCAAACCTCTTCCTTCCTTCACACCTCCTGCATTTTTGTGGCTCTCTGCATAGGCATATTCTATTACCACAGCTCAGTCCTCTTAGGAGCGAGGTGATTAGTGGTCCAGACACATCCAAGCTTTTCATACTGGAGGTCGTCTGAGGTCCCTGCGCTGACTTAGCAGCTGCCTTGTATCCCACCATGAGCTGCCTGTTTGTCTCTCCACCACCTGATGTAGCTGATTCTAACCTCACCTGGGAGCTCCTTGAGGACAGAGCCTGTCCTTTACCAAGCATGTGTCCCACACTTTGCCCCGTGGAGCACATCATGGGTCCCATAGCAGAGGCTGAGTGGATTCACCAATATAACAGAGGCAAAGACAGCTCTATAATAGGCAGCGCATCCTCTTCACACAAGCAAAACCACTGGCAAATACAATAGGAACAGGAAGAAGCTTGTTGAATGAAGCTGCCTTTTACTCAATATCAATTATGTTGGCACCAATGCAAATAATGTTTTCTTCATTAAGTTCTAAGCACTTCCAGTTGTCTCTCATCCTATTTTCCTGGTCAGTTTTTTTATAACCAACAATTGCTCTGTTTCGAAAGAGAGCAATTGAAATGATTCCTTCCCAGATATATGGAACTAATTCTGCAAGTGTGTGTTCATGAATAGACCTGAACAATTATTATTTTCCCAGAGAATAATACATTCTCTGGAAACGTCGTTTAGTTGTCCTGAAACTATTCACACATTATTAGTACTGCATTTCCTGAATGATGCTAGCTAGGAAGGGAAAAAAAAATGGGATTAGCTTCATAAATCTGCAAGAGGAGGGAGTGCTCTTCAAATTACACCACTGTGTCTAGACTCAAGACTGTAGGATACCCAGGTTAAACCGCCACCCAGCAAAGGAAGATGCAGCCCTGCCTCTCGGCTGCCCGGGGTGTGTCTGTGGGCAGCAGGACACAGAGGATGTCCCCAGGGTGTGAGCATGGCTCTCAGTCTCTTCTCTCCTTTGGGTTCTTCTGACATAAATCTCCCAGGAAGGGAGCGTGTACATCTCATCTCCTGGGACAGTGCCCTAAGCCAGCAGGATGGAGAGGGATGTCTTCTGGCCCAACCTGTATTTAAACAAGAAAAACTTCATCAGGAAAGGTGGAGAGGTGGGGAGTAGCCTGGCCCAGAATCCCTTAGAAATTGGGACTACTGGGCGGGGGGGTGTTGGAGCCCTACGCTGAGGGCAGCTGCTTTACTCCAGGCAGGGACTTGAGCCTAACCTAGCCCAGCACCAGGTTCCAGGGCCCTGGGAGATGGGTATCTATCATTGCCCCCTCTATAACAGATAAAAGGCTGTGAGGGCAGTAACTGCTCCTTCCTCATGCAGTTGCATAACCCGTTCCCTCTTTGCCTTTGTTCGCATGTGTCCATAGCTAAGCATTTCATTTTGGATCTCATGGAACATTTTGTGTCAACTGAAAACAATAAGATGGATCCCCCTCCTCCGCCTGTGAGTTAAACCCCAAAAAATTTACATTTGTTTCTCTCTGAATCTAAATTTATTTTCCAGTGAGGCTGCCAAGCTAAAAATCATTTCTTCATGCAGCTCCAGAGATGAAAGAAATGCATCCTCTCCCATATCTACCTGATTCCCAATGAGAAAAAGGGCAAGAGGCCCCCAAAGCAGCACAACCTGGCTTAGCAGGAAAAGCTGTTGCTGACGTCTGCACAACAGGCGTGAAACAGCATTTCAGGTATGTTGCAGCAGACAATGTGTGGCCTTTTGGAGCAGGAATTTGCTGCAGAATCCAAGGGGCCTGGCTGATTCTGTAGTCAGTACAGCTGGGAGGATGGAGACGATGTGGGACTAGATTGAAAAATGAGGATTTACAGGAAGGGCAGCAGCTCTTTCCTCTTGCTCTGCTGAACTGCAATAGGAGACCCCAATGCCATCTCCACTTTCTTCTTCCACCATAGTGACAGAAGATGCTTCAAGAGGCACCTCTGAGGGTAATTAAGTTTACTCCCGAGTTCTTTTGATCAGGCATGCAAGGGATGCTGCACCCTTCTGTGAAGCTGCTGGGCTATGCCATCCTGAGATTTTTATTATACCTTTTGGCTAGCAGATGCAATCTTTGCAACCAGAAGCCATTTTTTTACTTTTCAGGGCAGGGCTGCACTTTGCAGAGGAGGAGGAAGGCCTGTCAAAGCAATGCATTAAACTGGCTGAAGGGATAATGCTCTAAACCAAAGGGCAGCCGCAATTACTTTCCCTGTTCTAATCAACGCCCCCGACGTGGGACATCAAAGCAGGGCAAACTGAGCGCAGAATTCAACACGTCCCTGAACTCAAGGCTGCATGGCAGGGACAGTATAGAAATATCCTGATTGTATTTCACAACCCGGCAAATCTCAGACCCACCCTCAGAGGAACACTGACCCTGAAGGCAGGAAGATGTGGTGGGACACACTGTTCTGTGTAACTCCAAAGGGAGTTGGTGACATTCCTGCTTTCATGTGGCACACTCTCTTGTCAAATCTCCAGTGAAGACGATAAAAGCTTTGAGAGAGGGACACAGCTTCTTTTGGTGAGTATCCCCATGGGTGAGCCAAAAGCCGATGGCAGGAGGTACTGGAGAGCCAGGATGAGTGGGAGTAGTCTTCCTTGTCAGTGTTGGTGGAAATAAGCTCTGACCCCATCACTGAATGGGAGAGCTTGGAAATAAGCTTGTTCCATTGACATGGCTCAGAGGGATTATCTCCTCCTTGACCTTACAACCCTATGGCTGATGAGCTTACCAGGTGCTTTTATCTAGCACCAGCTGACACCGCCAAGGGGTTTTGTCAGATCTGCCGCTGTTGAGCAGAATACCGTCGGATGGATTCTCCATGCCCATTCTGTTTTATAAATGACCTGGACAATGAGGCTTTCACACCAGGCGATGGGGCTTTCAGGCTGAGAGTCAGGGAGGAGGGCTGAATGAACCCACACTCCCAGTCCGATCTGGTGTCCAACAGGAGCATGGATCCCAGCAGCTGAAAGGAGAGCTGAACCTTCCAATTTAGGCACAAACACCTACTATAACTGCATATAATGGGTCTAAACATGAGCAAATATAACAGCCATCAGATTTAATTTCAGTGCTTATGAACGGAGATGTGTCTGCAGTCAATCTAGCTCTAACATCCACCATGAGTGCTTCCAAAGCAAAGGACGGGCTGTCAGAGCATCCAAAAAATGAGGACTGGTCACACTAAGCCACCTATCGTGCTGTGTTAAGAAGCCTTCCTGCAGGTCCCAGGTGTAGAGCACTGAAGGTGCATTTTTCTGTGTCTGTGTGGTCAGCAGAGGCCATGCCTGGGCCAAAGAAAAGGTAGATCTGAACACACAGTAGCTAACTTCTTGGACCCCAGCATAGTTCGGGCAAACCTCTCTGAACCTCTCTCTCAACCTCTCCTACCCACATCAATAATAACAGTAAATAACTATGATACAACCAAACCACGGGCAGTCTGCTTCCTTATAGTTCATCACAGCAGAAGGTCCATTTTCTTTCCAATATTACACACATAGCGGAGAAGGGAACCCATTTCCCTGGCCAGAGTGGGTCTAGACCATAATTCAAGATACATCCAAAGCTTGTTGCTGTTTGGGGGTGACACATGCCTGTACATACCCCATCCACATAGCCAGCATTTCCCTTTGAACGCTGCAGGTGTGATTTAATCCCGATGGGTTAGCTCAGTCTTTGAAGACACCCTTCCATCACAGAGGCGACTCCTAACCCTGCTACTGAATCCTGACGAAGGTGGTTTTTTAACACAGACAGGGTTGCAGTTATTTCTTTCATTACAGTAAATGTAGGGCTGGCAGCACATTGTGCTGAACAGACAGCCCCAGCGCCGCAAGAAGTCCTAGGTATCTCCAAGAGTGCCACAACACGAGCAGGGGCAGCGTTTGCTTCCACTACAGCGACCTGTCAAGTTGCCTCAGCCTCGGCTCAGCAGAGTCACTTTCAGGAACAAGGAGATAATTCAGCCATGATGACCCCATCCGGCTCTCCCGTTCTTTGCTAAGCCTCCAACAAGGGTACCAATTAGTGCCAAGTGTGACGGGGGGGTGGATTTTGCAAGGCAGGCACCTGGGATTTGAGCTGAGCTGGGGAGCGCTGGTGGCTGCCGGCACTGCATCGGGAGGTGCTTCCCCTCGGCGCTCGCAGGGTCAGGGTTACGGGGTGATTTCTGGGGAAAACCCCGCTGCAGCAGGAGGTGCAGGGAGGGCTCCAACTGCCGGCATTTTTCCTCCAGGCTGGTACTGAGCTCCTTCTCTCTTATTGTGTCTGAGACACTTCATTTCAGATAAAAATCAGTCTCAGAGCACTTTGCTGTCACAAAGGGTCCCATAGAATATTTATGGCCTATTTCGGGGAAGAATAAGATGGTAGCTCTTACATCCTCGCCACATGTCCCTCTCATCTCTCAAATCTTCTCTGTGCTGTTTTATTTGGATAATGGGGCATTCACAACGTGCTTTCCATTATTATATGCTGCTGTCCAGCTGTTCAGTGTCAGGCTTTGCTTCAGGCTTCTTTTCTCTCCAGGCGTGTGTCTTTCTTTGCACATTTGATTCACTGATGTGCAGCGTATGCTCCGGGGCAGCTCTCTTTCACAGGCAAGCACCAGACTAATAGATGATCTCAGGAATGATCAGATCAATTCATTAACCTTCTGAATAAAGTTCTCTATTGATACAGCCCCTCTTATCAGGGAAGCCTTGGCTATTATTTATTCCACAAAGTAGAAACACTCCTCTCCCCCTCTCCCACCCTGCCAAGGTTACAGCCTTACGTCAACCCCTGCTGCGGTGACCTTGAGGGTACTAACCCTTTGGAAGCGCCGGGCTTCTCCCCGTCGGAGCGTGCACGGGCACGACTCCCATGTTACGTGGTGATCTGCACGTCTCACGGTGCTTTGCATAGACAGGGCACTTAGCATATATTTGCATGCTGGTTATCAGTCTGCTCTTGCTGTAGCATCAGCAAGATGTTTGGCATCAGAGCAGCAGTAGTTCAGTGATTTATCAGTAAGCGGGTTTGCAAGCCTGTGGCTGAAAAAGTTTGGGTTTGTCAATAAGGGAGAGTCGGAACTAGGTTGCCCAAAGACATGGAGTTTCCATCCATCATGGGAGATGTTTAAGAGACAGAATGGACATGGCCCTGAACAGCTTGCTCTAGCTGACCTGCTGTAGCAGGTGGGTTGCACTGGATGATAGATTAGACGATCTCCAGAGGTGCCTGCCCAACTCAGCCACGCTGTAGGTGTGCGAGTCTGCGACCTTGCTGAGCGTGTTTTCAGGTGAGGAGAACTACAGGCAGCAGAACAAAGGGAAGTTAGGGGACTGGAAAGGGCAAAGCAGCCCCAGTTCAGCACTGAAAGCACATCCTCTGGAGGCAGGAGACTACAGCGCGTAGCCAGAGAGCCCAGGGCGATGTTCTTGTAGAGCCTGGAGACACGTACGTTTGCAACCCAGCCCCATCTGCCCATCTCTCCTCTTCAAATCTGTCAGCGTAATATCTCACAAAAGGCTACAAATTTTTCCCTTCCCTTATTGTAATGACTTGGATTAGCACCATGATATGTGAGAGACACACAAGGTTTTGTTCTGTGCCTGTTTGTTCTTCTGTTTATTCAGTACACGGAGCCCATCAGCTAGATCATCATTCACTATGATCTTTCTTCTTCCTACTACTCTAATGATCTCCAAATGTCATTTTGAACATTTTAGTCATAGTTGACAGTTGTAAGGCTCCCAGAAAGTTCTTGGCATTTTTCAACTGGCAAAAGCTAGCAGTGTCCCAGCTTCCCCTTTATCCTCGAATAAAGGAAAGAGTGTGTATCACAGCTCTCTTTTCCTGGCAGGTTCACCTCCCCGCTCCCGAGGTCTGCATGGTTGTTGGGGGAGGGAAGCCCATTCTCATTGCCACCCTTCTGGGGAAAGAATGAGGACAATTGTATTTTTCCACGGTATTTTAATAAAGCAGAATCTTTCTCTGGTTTTTCTTTTTTTTTTTTTTTTTTTTTTT
>WKFP01014753.1:429901-477246 GCA_011057875.1 Pterocles orientalis | reverse complement strand
AAGAAGGAAGTCTGTCTGCCCAGGTGGAAATGAATTTCACCGAAGCAAGCCATTTTTATGGTGCAAAAGGTAACATTTCTGGTGACATTAGCCAGGTTTTACCTGCTACATTTTCATGGAAATTTCCTCAGGAAATTACATTTCCCTAGTTTGTTTTGCTATGGAAAGCTACTGGTAGCACCTGTCAAAGAAAATGGTAAGTACCCACAAATATTGTCATTTTCAAAGGCAAATATTTGCAGATCATAAAGTAAAGGCATGGAGTGAAGCCATCCCTTTGGAAGAGTTCCCGTTGGCTAAGGAGTGCTGCTAGTGAAGTGTCACTACTCACACTTTTTCTTTATATTGTAGCACACCTATTTTTCCTAGAATCATAGAATCATTTTCCTTCCTTCGCGTTATTGTTAATGTAGTAACTGCAGTCCCAAGAGAAGTGCAGGGCCCTACCTGCTACACATGGTACGGATGTGGGTAAACTCATTTTTGTCAGCTCTTACACTTCTATTCACTTCCCCTTGGATAGGGAATGTTTGAGGTCATGCTTCATTTCCGCTCTGAGTTGTTTTATCTTTGAAATAACAAATTATAACCCACCCCCAGACCAGAAGCGGTATTTGCCTTGAGGTTTCAAAGTTCATCATCTAGGGCAGCCTTCTCCCTTTCACACCCCCCGCACCTTTCAGGGAAAGAAGTGATCCTTGAGCAAGCGCCTAATTTCAGCGCCTACAAATGGGAAATATTGTGGAAGTCAACAATCCATCGTTGCAAGTTGACCACCCAAACACCAGGTATCGGGTCTGTCGGCATACTCCAGGAGCTCAGCACGCTGACATCCCAGAATACATCCAAATCCCCCATTCCACGGGAATCGGCCCTCCATTCCATGTGAACACACCTCAGCAGTCCCCCACCCCATGGGAACACAGCCTCCAAAGCAAATCACCAAAGCCAGCAGGAACCTTCTCAGTTGCTTTAAGAGCCATATAGTCTATATGAGGATGGGTTCAAGCAGCTGGTGGATGCAGACTCACCAAAGGCCCACCATGAAGTCCCTCACAACTGTCCATAACTTGAAATTTGTGGTCATTGTGTGAGAAGACAAAGACCCATCTTGTATCAAGGCTTGTGTGATTGCGGCAGAGAGAGGGATTTGGGGAGGTGGGAGGGGAGAGGCTTCTCTGTCAGGGTGTAGGACAGCTGGGTAGTATCTCCTCTAAGAAGCTGCAAAAACTCCTTCATAAGCCTGCCTGCTTTCTCCTGGGCAGCCGTCAGGTCCCTGCCAAGACACGAAGAACACAGGCTATGTGTCTTGGATCCGAGGGATTATTTTTTTAAATCTAGCTACTATGGTCCCATGTGTTTTTCCTGTGATACCGCGCAAGTACACAAGCTCTGGGCAGGAATTTGTCCAGGAACACAAGGTGGAAAACCTCAGTGTTTCTGAGAAGATATGCAGGGGTTATCATTATATGAGGGACACTCCCTTCGGTGTTGTCATGGTAAGGATAACATACGCCTGTAAACACCATAGGCTAAACATCTCTGCATGAAATTAAAGGGCTGTGCATTATCTAGTGAAGAACAGCTGAGAAATTCAGCTGGGTTGGCAAAGAATGGCGTTCAAATTATGAGCTCCAGCCTTAATCCTCCCTTTTGGATGGGCAGCTGAAGTCTTTCAGGACGGTATTGGAATCTGAAAACATAAGAGAGATAAAACCATGCCTGAAGAGAGAGCTATTTCTGGCTGCTGCAGTGCTTGTGAGCTCGCATCCAGCAGAGAGGTAGGGAGCACAGAAGCGATGGAGCACCTGGAGGTGATGGTGTCGTGGTTTCAAGGGTACAATTGACATACACAGATGAGGATGCTTTGCGCAGGAGAGAGGTTGCCAGGAGTGGCACACTCCTTACAGCCTGAAGGGCAGTGGAAAGGAGGTGTCACCAGCTAGCCTGAAATAACTATACCCCATGGCAGTTTCCATGGGAAATCAAGGGGCTATGAGGGAGACTTGAGGTAAGGACGGTCTCTGTTCATTGAGTAGCACTGATGTGGGGCCACGCCTTTAGAAGTACAGTCCCACTGAGGTCTGAGCTGAAGCTGGGGCCAGTGGTGATTGCTAAACTCTTCAGCTTACTACCCCTGCAGACACTTCAGAAGATTAACACTTTCAACCCTTTCACCAGCACCATGACAAGCCATCTCGTCTTTGCAGGGTAGGAGCATGTGGCAAATCCAGCCATTCTAGAAAGAACTGGTCAACTTTCCCCCTGCTACTGTGGGAAAGCGACACCTTTGTCCTAGGACTTATGGGGAAAAAACCCTAGTAAACAACACTTTAACAAGAGTATGAGAAGACACGTTTGGCAGTGTCGGGGCATTTGCTACAGCAGCATTTGCTATTAGCTTAGTAAGATTAAAAAGGATCAGACAAGTTATGTGAGTAAGAACTCAACATAAAGTTCTTTAATGCTTTAGTCCTGCCTCAGGCGTAAGGCTGCTGGGGTCCACAGAGCTGCCTTTCCCTTTCTCCTGTCCCTGGTCCTACAAACTGCCGTGACACCCAATTGTGGGGAGAGAGGAACAGAGCTAACAATACATCTGGGCTGGCTGCTGCCAGGCACAGGGATGCCGTAGGCTGTGTGCTTCCTCCAGGCTAGTCATCCCTCTGATTTCCAAGAGAAGGGGAGTTTGAGAGGATCCCCAATGAGCCCGTGCAGGGAGACATCCTTCCTCCTCCCCTCCGCGAGCTGGCTGCAGGCACATCTGCCCCGCTGCGATATGCACGTTTCAGATTGTCTGACCTTCTGCAGTCTGGTTGTTTTGGCTGTGCAGCCTTGGTTTATATTTGGTCTGGGCTGGCTTTTGCTTTGCAGATCAGGTGGGAGGGTTTAACATTGTGTTTCTGGGGATTTGGGCATTTCTTCTCGCTCCCCCTCCCTCTCTCTCTCTTATTTCTCAATGATTTCTCCGGCTGGGTCAGGTTGATCTGTGTGGGATCCTGGCAGTGCACCAAGGTGGAGCATAAGCAGTGCTTGTAACATTGATTGCCTTGTACACTCAGTCGCTGGGCTGCTTGGGAGCCAGAAAACCTTTTACAAAACAGCAGATCTGTCCCCATTGAGCACGCTTACAGCAACCAAAATGAATACAAAGCTCATCACAGGCAAACCTCCACTTAGTCAGAAAATGTGCCGGGACACATCCAGCCGTGCTGCTGCCTGCTCGCACTCACGGGAGATGAACAGCAATTGTATTAGCCCATGCTGCTTCTTCCTGCAGGTTATTTTGCATTAGCTGAACTTTGTAGACACGAAGCCATTCCTCAGTCACACACAGAGGTCAAAGCGATCTTTGCAAAGTTGTCCCAGCCCTTATTTCCCCCAGCTTTCTAGCAATTCTGGTTTGCTGGGCTATATGTCCTCTTCTAGACCTAGAGCTCCCACCAGCGTAGCAGGGCAGCTGGGCGATCACATAAACCTCCTCGGTTCCTCTTCGTCACTTCCCAGGGCTGTCCTCAGGAGCAGGCTTCACAGAGGGAGCCTTTAAGTGGAGAGATGCTTTTCCCTGGGACCCTCCCATCCGTTCTGTGCGCCATTGCCTGCTCCTTTCCTCGATGGGAAGGCCAGCATGAGTGCTGCGCTCCTGCAGATTCCCCTGGAGCTTCTCCAAAGCATCCACGAGGCAGCCAAGGCAGCAACGTACGGCTGTGTCCACAGAGAGGTGGAGACCAAGGTCAGGAGAAAAGTGACTCTGTGTCTTGCAGCAAGAAGTTTCCCGGGTTAACCTGGCGCCGCCGCTACCCAAGGAGAGCCAGAGGGTGCTGGGGGCAGCGTGCCGAGAGCGGCTGCCTTTCCCAAAGGTTAAGCAGACGTAGGACGGAGCTTGCCAGGTGCCCCACACATCCAAAAAGCCAGTTTCTAATTTGAGATATTTTCTAATGCCCACTGTACTCTGGGGAACGCAGCCCCAGCAGAAGGCACGAGCCAAGCGTGGAGTTCTCCTACCTCCGTTCCCGGCAGAGAAAAAAATATTGTGCTGGCCGGGAGCACCACGCCAGGGAGGAAGCAGCATGGCCAGGGCACAGCGAGCAGCCTGCAGCCAGCGCCGTGCACTCTCCAGGGCACCGTGGACGTGGCTGGAAGGCAACAGCGCTGCGGGGAGCCCTCTGCACACCTCCATGACAGCTTCCACCCTGCATCTCAGCCTTTCTCCCTACAGCCTTAACGTGTGAGAGGATGCTGTGCAGGAAATGGGGTCCCGGCAGCCCCCAGGGATGGGTGATATCGTTACATCAGGCTGGCTGCAGCAACATTGTCGGACGGGCGACAGCATCGTGTGGCTTTCGTGCTCCCGTGGACTTAAAGCTTTTCCGGTTTAGAAGGAAACACTCCAAGCTGGGCTACGCTTTCCTGTCGCTCTGACACCTGAAACCCAGCGTTAGATTTATCAAGCTCGTAGGGCAGCCTCGTGAGATGTTTGCCAGGACATGAGGCTAATAATTTAATCAGGTGAATTCAGATGGGGTCCTGCAGCGGCTCGGGTTGCGTTATATAATGGGATCTACAGCAGACTCTGCCGAGCGATAGGCTGGATGCTGCACAGCCTCCTCCAGCATGGCCGTTAAAGAGAAGGTCTGCCTCTATTTTGTACCCTGTCCAATGTCATGAAATTTCACAAGGGGAGAAATATGCCTTCCTTTCCATAAAACTGCGGCAGGGCTTTGAAAAATAAAATGGGTTTGTTTTTATAACAGAAAATCTTGTGCGCTGGCTGCCCTCTGCCAAAGCAACAGCCAGACACGGGTGCAATTCAGTCTAAGAGACTGCAGACAGGT
Source organism: Pterocles orientalis (assembly GCA_011057875.1). Classification (NCBI taxonomy): domain Eukaryota; kingdom Metazoa; phylum Chordata; class Aves; order Pterocliformes; family Pteroclidae; genus Pterocles; species Pterocles orientalis. The sequence goes on along the minus strand of WKFP01014753.1, from coordinate 472,414 downwards.
TTCCATCCAGCTTTGGAGAGGGTTTAGCAGCCCAGCTGGCTGTTCTTCCGCCCATAGATCTGCACAGACAGCAAAGTCTATCAGCACATGCTACCAGGGGCTTTGGGCACATAGCGGGGGGGCTGGGTGACAACTGCTTCTCGCGTCAGGTAGAGTATGACGTCCCTTGGGCTCGCTGGTGGGTTATATCTCTGCATCACACGCTGGCTTGCCTGTTGTTCCTCTGTGTGTTTGCTCAGTGTCTGCGCAGCACTCAGCGCGTTCGTACCCTGCCACCGCACGGCACCGACCGTGTCACTGAAGCGATTGCTGCAGCGCGTGACCAAAGGCAACGCAACACACGGGATGTGACAGTATGAAAGATTTTAAAACTGTGGGGCGAGACCATGCCCCTCGAGGCAGTGTTCAGCCTTGCTTTGCAGCCGGCTGAGCACCACCCAGAGAGGGACCAGTGCGTGGGAATCACAGTCTCTTGGGCCATTGGACCCTGCTCATCCTTCCCTTCCTTGCAAGCGCCTCGCTAATTCCCCACCGGTCACATTGAATTGCAGACCCAGCAGCCCTCGCAGATGAGTCAATCTCTAGGTGGGAATCCAGGGCTTGCGCTTAGGTTCACGCTGTTATTTTAGTTTGTGGTGTTTGCTTCTCGTTATGGTAAGCTCACAGGAATGTCAGCACCAAAATAGCACAGAATCACAAGGTTACCTGCTGAAGAACGAAGTAAACAAGAGGGATATTCTTTCTCTCTCCTCCTCTCTTTTCTTTTTTCTTTTTTTTCTTTTTCTTTATTTTTTTTTTCCTAAAAGGAGGCATTTTAAGTACCTGCACTGAACTCCAGGGTGGAGATTTCAGATTGGGAGTTTATGTGCATTTAAGCGGACACAAGAGGCAGTTTGGGCAATGCCTGGCCTAACTCCCTCCGGGGAGATGTGCAGCCAAGGTGCCGTGGGTCTGCAGCGGCTGTGGAGATGCCATTCCTGCTGGCTCAGCCTTGCCGAGCACGAAGGTTGGCTTCTGCCGGCTCTGGAGAGCAGCAGTGCCCTGGCAGGCATCAGCCCACCTCTGGAAACTGGGGCTGACACTGCAGGATGATCTAGCAGAGGATAAGGGCCCTTTGGGGGAAGCCCCACCCTGGGGATGCCAGACTGGTGGCTCTGCTTCTGGTCCCCATTCCCCCAGGGCTCATCCCAGAGGAGTGACGGGCATGAGCAGCTCTGGAGCTTCACCTGCAGCAGAGAGCCCCTGGCCCTCTCTTGGAGGCACAAACGAGCAAATACAGCTTCTTTCCAGAACCATGTTGAGGTCTCCTGGGATCCCAGTGCACGGTCCAGGAGGGACTCAGAGCTGCACTTCTCTGTATTGACTCCCTGAGAAATGAGAGCAGGAAAAAAATCAGCACCTGGCAGACAGAGAGGGGCCAGGAGTGACTTCTCTGTTTCTAGGAAGGCAGTGCAGATGGTGGGAAATATTTCACCCCTGCAGTGGCAGTGGTGCTAACCTGGCACTAGGGCAGCCTGGGTCCGGTTCCCTCCTCTCCTCCAGGTTCCCTGTGTGACCTTGAACTTCAGGCTTGCGCAGAGCCAGCCTCGGTGTCCCAGCTGCAAACAGCCTCCACCTGCAAAAGGACAAGTGCATTCAGGACCAGAGGGGTGCTTGGGGACCTATTAGTGTGCAAAGGGACCAGCGCCCTCCTTAGAGCCACAGCGGGATGCGGGAGGTCGGGGTAGAGCCACCACCTCTGCCACTGACTCTCCGTGACTTGGAAGAGAGGTTGCTAGGTCCCAGTTTCAGAAAGGGCACTGGGGAGGGAGGGTGGCACAGAAATCTGTGCCCCTTGGATCTCCATCTGCAAATTAACAGCTCGAGCTGCCAGGCTGGGGATTGCGTTACGTTCCCACTTTGCCCAGAGGATGCCTGAGGCAGCAGTGGGGACAAACAGCGGGGGTGCCCTCAGAACAGAAACTCACACGGCCGAAGAGGACCGCAGCAGCAAACGCTTTCCAGCATTAGCCGCTCGCTTTGTCTTCCACTTTTTCAAAAAGAATCCAAATCTTCACAAGACTGGTAAAAAATAAACCCAGGCTTCTCACCAAACCCAAATAGCCTGCATGTAACAAAAGCTCAAATGGCAGCTTCGGCTGCTGTACCTGTCCGGGATGGGGCAGTTCTGTGGGATCACCCATGTGCCAGATAGTTAAGATAAGCAAGCAATTGTGGCCCTTTATCCCTGTCTGGTATACTAACAACTGATAAAAATTCCACAGCGGTTTCACTGGCCATCCTACGCGGATGGCTCTGGGCTCCACAATGACATATTATGACAAAATTGGGGAGACTCCACATGTGAGATCCTGCAATAGTGGCTCTTTATCAGCAGGGAGGGAAAAGCACGGGGGGCACTGCTGTGGGAGGATGCCCTCCGGACATGTTTGCACTGTGCATCACGCTAGAATCTTTGCTGGAGTGGGAAATAAACCTGCTGCTGAATTGGGCAGGGATGGGGTCACTGGTGCTTGATTTGGGGCTGCCTGGTGCTGGGTTCTTTCCCTCCACCGCTTGCTGTGCTGAGGCCTGAAGATATTTCGGAAAGAAGACGTCTGCTTCAAAATGGTGACAATCACCATACATGACCGGAGGCAACCGAAAGGTGGAGGCAGCTAACAGACGGATGGAACACAAGGGAACGGTAAAATGGTCAAGGATCACGAAAGGAGCTGCAGCCGCAGCAGATGCCACCTGCCCGAGCAATTGCCAGACACTGTGAAATGCTACAGGGACATCCCACGGGAGGGGGGTGACACATATCTCTATGATGCTCACGGGTCCGAACCAGCCAATTCACAGCCCGGTGTTTCTGTGCCTGCAGTTACGCAGAAGGATGGAGATGACTCATGCGATACTGCAGGACACAATACAACAGATGTCCTGGCCGAGCGTGCTGCAGGGAGATGCAGCTACCAGCAATAGCTGGGCAGGAGATTTTAGTGTGAGCCAGCTTTGCAAGGAGGAAGGTGTAGTTTCAACTGGAAGGGCTGTGGACCTCACAAGTGGGCAGGGGAGGAAAGAAAAAGCTTGGTGTGGGCTTCAGGGAGCACGTTGTGTCACACCAGTTGAATCCTGGACTGCTACAGCTGTGGAGAAACCCCATAAAAATGTTGTAGGTGATCTTGAGTTGCTTTAGAGAGAAGCAGAAAGCCAGAGCAGATGGGGCAGGATGGAGGGGCGGTGCGTGCAGCAAGATGGAGAGGAAACCAGTGACAGCGATGGTGGGAATGGAGCGAAGTTGCCTGTTAAAGTGCATTTTAAACAGAGCCTGTTGCTCTTTTGAGTTAGTCCATTGCAGAACTGGGATGAAAGCAAAACAGAGATGCTCACATCCATTTGAACCACTGCCTCTCCCTTTTGGCTGAACACCTGAGCTCACAAGATGCCACAAAGGTCTCTTCACAACAGGATACCCATGCAAGGGACATGGAGAGATCTCACTCCTTCAACAGGCCATTCTCCTTCCATGGTGTTTTGTTCCCTTGGTGGCAGGTGGGGAAAAGATTTCAGGGGGCGCACAGAAGGAGGAGTGAGTGGGAGGTGGTACATTTCCTCAGACCTCTGCCACAAAAAAAGGTCTGGTTCTTCCAATTGTGCTCAATGAGGAATAAACACTGCACCAAATCTTCTTCAATGACTCTGCTCAGCAGGTCCATGGCCTTCAGGATGCCTGGGAACACAGGCTGCTGTCTGCCTGGGGCTTCCTAGCTGGGAGGCAGCTTCGGTGGCTTCAGACATGATCCGGTAGCATCTGTTTCCTCACCCTTTCCTTCACAGATGGTGCTGCCGCAGGAATCCCAGAGTTCAAACTGACGCCCAGCTGCTGGATGTGCCTGTGCAAGGCCAGGGCAGCCACAGCCAGGCAAAACAGAGGGAGGCCTCCTTTATTACAGTATATAAAAGCAAGGGATGTGTTTATGGAGGTCAGGAAGAGCTGGCTCAGGGCTTGAGATATTCTTCAAGGGGACAAGAGCCAGCTGCTATGGGAAGCAAACTCCATCTTGGTTCCCGGTTGCATGTCGGATCTAACAGCAGCCGCCAAGCAACAGTTGACAATGCTCATAGCACTAATAGCCTTGAGACATCGTACAAATGGTCACTCAATTAAGTATTTGCAGTAAAATCCGCCCGGGAAGCATTTTTTTTCCCCAAATAGATGATATTTGGTCTATGTTGAAATTTTTCTTTCCTGTTTTAGGGTCTAGTTCTTCCCTCTTTGGCAAGTCACCACGTGATTTCCAGGCAAGGAATGCTTGATAGAGACATTCATTTTTAGGACTAAAGTGGTTCTTATCATTACTAAACACCTGAAGCTCCCCACAGTTTCCATTTTTATCTGAGTCTTGGACAACCTTAGCACAGCTTCAAGCTTTTGCCTGAAGTCAGAGTTTTAAGGTCAAAGAAAACCTTTGCAGTCGTCGTGAGAGCGAGTCTATGCAACACTGGATTTCCCATTAAAATTTCCCTTCTTTGCTTCACACAAATCAGCTTTCTATACCTTGTAGGAGTGTAACACATTCAGAAAGCCCTCCAAGATCCAGAGGAGAACAAAGTGCAGGTACTATTATCAGAGTAGAGCTCCGTAAGCAGGCATCACGCTGAGCAGCAGGGTTTAAATAGTTTCCTCTGAGACAACTTTGGCTCCTTCTGTTACACGGTTTTACTCAAGTGTTCAACAAATTATCTCACGAAGGAAGCAAATATCGCAAGAACAATATACCTCGTATGTCTTGCAGGGGTTGAAAACCACGGCGTGGAAAGAGCAGCCTCAGCTCCCTGAACAAGTTAATCAGAAAGGCAAGGCTCGGAGAGGGAAATCCTCTCGGACTTTGTTATGGAAATGTGATACAGTTTGACATTTTAATTGCGATTCTCCCCTTATTATCTGGCACACGTTCATAGTGCCCAAGATGTTGTTTAGTGAATCCAGCTGCCTCCTCCGCTCCGTTTGAAGTCCGGTGACTCCGCGTGATAGGGGAGTGTGAGAGTCGATGTGATTTGTGTATGAGGAAACATAAATATGTCACAGCAGTTTAGTCTTATAGGTCTGCAGAGTTTATACTCGCAAAATCTGTTGTGCCCTTGTTTACACACCCAGATCCAAAGGCCTGACACACCCTCACTCTAGCTCAAAACTTTCATCATTTCTGCCTCCTCTCTAATGAGGCCATTGCAAAGCATGTGGATGATGTTTGACCACAGTTTAATCTATCCAGGAAAAAGTGCTCTTAAATGTTAAGAAGAGCTTTAACCAAAGCGGATTCTTTGTCATTAGCTGAGACGAGCACACGCGAGGTTCCGCCGCTACACGTACAAACTCCTAGGCATGGGCTTCCCCGTGTGCCAAAAACTAGTTCACGCCACAAAAAAATTCAAAGCTTGCAGATACGTGGAGGTTTGCACACCCCTGAGCACAGACACCTGAGTACAGAGATGCAGCTATGCTTAAGTGCCAAAAAATGTGCTTGTTCTTCCCAGAACTAACTTCTGCCAGCCAGAAGAGTTGAGATAAACTCGTCGTGTTTGGTGCTGCTCTTCACGTGAACTTCACCGCCGCTGCCAGCCACAGGGGAAGATGGGCACGAAATCGTCAGATGCTTTTATGTAGCAGGGGAATGGAAAGCTTCACCATGAGGCATATTAAAAACCAAACCGTAGGAAGCACAGGGGTCTAACTTAAGGGATGAGACTTACAGGAACACACTATTAGAAGCAGGTGTCCTAATATCCAGGAGTCTCCTTTAAATCCCAGGTTGCAAAATCCATGCACCGGAAAATGAGAGATGGTAACAGCCTCCCTTTGGATAGGAGGTTCTTTGAGAGGGGCAACCGTGTGAATAAAAAGATTCAGCCTAACTCACTTTTGGGGTTCAGCTGTCTCTCTGAAGCTTGCACCGTGCCCTCCTCAGAGCTAGGAAAAAACCTGATTTTGTAAATAATTTTGCTTGAATAAATTATCTAGCTAAGGCCGCCACAAAAAGGCTTCATGACCTTCCTAACCTCAGGTCCAAGCCTTTCTCCAGCACTGGGAGAGCAGGGAAGAGCATTGGCAGGACACACTGGAAAAGCCTGGCCAGGGCTGAGATTCCTGTTACCGGAGCTTTATGGAGAGGAGTCATCCGGGGAACACCCAGTTCTGCATCAGAGATAAATGCATCCTTTCACTCTAATTTGGAGGCTGAGCCTTTAAAGCTCTCCTGCTTCTAACCTTTACTTCTGTAGCCCTGGTGAGTGAGAAGAGGTGATAAGGCTCCGTAAGTGAGTCACAGTTTGAGGAACAGGAGTCAAAGTCACATTCTGTTCTGGATGCTCAGAAACCTTTACAAGTAGTAACACAATCACTACAGGGGAAGTGTCAGCTGATAGGGGAACCAAATCACTGGAGCTTTGCCTTCTCAGCCACACGAAAGATAGCTCTTTGGTACTGAACATCTCAAAATTACTTCTAAAGTGTATCCAACTATTGAAGAACAGATTTAGAAACAGCACCGAAAGGGGACTTAGATGTGTAGCTCATGATTTCCAGGGGATCTGAACACATGGATTCATGTAGTGGTCTTTCCTGCTTCATTTCCCAATAAGGTAGGGTTCTTCCCAGAAGGAACCTAGCAATAATACAGCTTGGATATAGTGTCTAATGATACCATACGATGATATGGTTCACATGGGGACCGGGTACAAGGGCAGATTACTCTTCTCAGTACTTCTTTAACATTCATTCATCAGTTAACTGCAAGGTGACACGATCCCCAGGTACACAAATACAGGCTCCCAATTGCACAACCATTGCCGATCGATGCAATAGAAACGGCGTGCTTTGTGCTAGCACCACCGTGTCCTTGTCACCAGTATGTGGCATGGCACTTCTCCACCTGGTAACCAGCTAAGGTAGGGAGACAGCTTTGGCAGGAGGTGAAGAATAAGCACGTGCGGGTAAAGTAACCCTTAGGGAGCATTTCAGAGGGACTCACAAGGTTTCATCCCATCTGTGGTGGCTTAGTGAGGCACAGTAACCTCATTGCCCAGCTCTTAAACATTATTTCTTACTTAAGTCCAGAGTCTTGGCACAGGGAGCTGCTCGGTGGCCAATGCCAGGCTGAAGCCAGGGGTTTAGTGATAAGGGAACATGGAAATGAAGCCAATACTTATTTTTGTCTCTAAAGCATTCACCTGACCCTGCAGCATTGCTCTGTCAGGGCTTACTTGTCCTCACACCAAATGTCCAAATCATGTGAAAGTGGGAAGCCATTCAGGAACCCTTTGCAGAGTGGAAGCTCTTTGGGAGGGCTTCCCTCTCCCCCGCCCTCCGCCTTTTGTTTGAAGAAAGCTGCTCCCTGACGTGCTCAGAGCATGAACTCGGTTGGCACTTGAGCCAGTTAGAAGCCCGGCAGCTTCTCCTCTCCCAGAAGATACTGCTAGGAAATGGCTCTTGTCCCAGGAGCAAGCTCAGGGAACTACATGCAGCAGTAGGTGGGAAGAGCCCCCATACCTTAGATGGCCTCACATCTATTTCTTTTCTATTCTATTCTATTCTATTCTATTCTATTCTATTCTATTCTATTCTATTCTATTCTATTCTATTTCTATCAGCACAAATATTGAGTCCCTAGCCACTGAATCAGTTGGCTTGGGATTAAAAAAGGGTCAGTGTCCACCTGATAAAGGTGATTTGCTTTTTCCATTTCCTCACTTGCCCTTTTGCTTTGATTGTGAGGCACGGAAGTGCAACTGATTGTAATGGCTTCATGAGCTCCAAGACACCAGCTGAGCCACAGTACCTAGCCATGCCCAGGCTCCTCACACACAGCAACCGAGGAGTTAAATGCGTTGGGTGGCAGAGGTAAAACCTGCACCCTGTTTGTGACGTGCACAGAATCCTTTTCTCTGGACCAGCTGACGCAGTGACAGACCATACATCTGAGCCTCCAGAGTCCACTTAGGCCACTTCAGTGACTGATTTGTTCAGGGCAGAGGCAAACATCCTTTTGTGGTCCTAAACAGAGCTGGCAAAGATATTACCCAGTCCAGCTGTCAGTCACTGCCTGCTGGCTGATGCTTACTCCGTGTGAGCTCTCCCTCATCTGTTGCAGTTCAAAGTTTTTCGCACAAACCAGTTTCAGCAGTAGGTTAAGCTAAACCAGATGACTTTGTCCTTCCTCAGCTGAGGAACGCTGCACCAGCAGCGTAGGGGCATGTCGTATGAACTCCACCACTAGCACAGTTGCAAGTAGGTGTTTGAGTGCAAACATCCTAAAATTTTTCCCAGCCACTTGCAGATGGAGTGTGCATCTTTGCTCTCAATGGCAAAGACCAATTCATCCACAGCGTCGACTGGGTCATTTACCTGAACTACAGGATCCTGCCTGGTTATTTGATATGAGAGGCGGACGTACTCTGCATGCACTGGGAGCTGGCTTACGGAGCTGTGTTGGGAACACTGCAGGAGAAGTGGATTTCTGCAGCCAGCTACCAACATTGAGAAGCCCTGCTCCCTTTTGGAGCCTGCTAGTGAGGCCCTTTAGCCACCCCTTCCCTCTCATCCCTGCCTAACATCACTAGCTTCGCTGACGCTCTCCCTCTCCTCCTGCCCCCATGTCTCTTTATCTGATCACCCAACATCTCCAAAATTAGTAGTGCTATGTTTAGCCTGTTCTGGCACTCCGGGCACTCCGGTGGGTGCTGGGTCGGTCCCACAGGGAGCCCGCAAATTTCCACTGCTATTGGACAGAGGAGTGTTTTCAAAACTGCTGACACCAGATCCCAGCGAGTGAACTAATCCAAGGGGCCGGAGCCTGTGAAATGTTCTTAATATAGCTGGGGTGAATAGCTCCCATCTTGTGTTACCGAAGCCCCGCAGTCATGTGTCCCAGCAGCCCTGTACCCTGTCAGGCAGGAGGGCAAGAGCGTGAGGTCATTTCCAACAGCTCTGCTTTCATGACGTCATCACGGGAAAGCCGAGCAACTGCTCGTTTTAGGTGTGGGAAGTCAGAGGAAAGGGCAGGCGTGGGATTTAAGCTTTCCCTTCTGCTTCCGTGTGAGCCAAACATAGTTTTGGAGGTTACACGGGGGTCATTTTCTTTCCCTTTCCTCCTTCTTGGAGGCCACTGGAGCTGTATCACTGGCAGCTTTTGAGGAGTGCTGGGCTGAGGCGGTTTTGCTCCAGCCTCACTGGAGGATGAAAGAGCCATCTACAGGTGATGGGAGATAAGGCGGCACAGCCCTGCCTTCTTCCCTGACCAGCGGAAGGGCGAGATGCTCACCTGAGCTCCTTCCTGGGGTCACAACCGCCCCTCTCACAGGGCACCCTGTGCATTATGTGAATGGCTCCAACCTCTTCCAGCCCACAGTTGCCAACTCCAGGATGGGGAACCACCAGCCAAGCTTGCTAGGGAGGTTGGTAGTCCCTGGGGTGGTGGACCACATCAGGAGGGTCAGAGGGAACATACTGCTTGCAAGCCACCATGGCTGTGTGGGTCTCTTGGAGGCACTCTTTTGGAGGTCCCTCCAGCGAGGCTGCAGGACACCAGACCTGCCTGGCCGGGAGAACGGATTTGGCAGAGTAAGAAAGGCATCGTCAGATCTCAGACACCAGCCTGCAGCTCCAGCTAGACTTGGGCCATGCTCCAGGGAGCTTTGCTGGCTGCTGCAAGGTGCCAGCCTGCAGCAACCTGAGGGACCAACATGCCAATGCACCGGAGGGAGCTGGGGGGCCCCTGGAGGAACCACGGTGGTCATGCACGGGCTGGTACGGAGGGTCAGCCTCGCACTGGAAAGAGAGGGTTCCAGATGGAGCACGGTGACTACAAAATGTTTGGGGAAATAAAGGGAACTTGTCCCAGTCAGAAAGGTCGGTGTGAGTCGTATCAGACTAGTTCCACTCAATAGTCCTTGAGAAACTGCTAAGTCTATAAACTTTTTATACAACTGTTTTTTCCATCCACAACAAAGGTAACAGTTCTTTCTTTCTCCCCCTTGGGCATTTCTACATGAACCGATGCTCACAAGAGACAGGAGGAGAACTCTGTTTGTACTCAGTGCCTAAAATATACTGATCCCAAGAAAGGCATCTGCTGTTTCTTTACCACAGATATTTGCCTACCTTCTTCTTTGCTTTCCTTTCACCGACTTGCCTCCAAGATCTCCTTGTTTCCTTCCTCTTTGTTTCCATCCAGGTCCTCCCCCCACTGCCCTCACCATCCCTCTGTCCGCTTCCATTTATCTCCTACACATTATTCTGCTTGAACCCCTGGCTTGAGAGTGCCGCAGCCCCCCTGCAGGCTCTGTCTGACTGACACATGACATGTTTTAAAGAGTGTGGACTTAGCCCCAGAGAGGTGAAAGAGCAGTAGTCAGCATGTATGAGCTGTGAAGCATAATAGAAAATACAGCTTTTAATTAAAACTGGTATTTCAGGACCTCTGCTGGTGGCAGCCCTGCTGAAATACGACATCGCTGAAGCCCCACCGGTTGTAGTGGGACCCCATCCCCAGGAGCTGCAGCCCTCAATGTCAGCGCCAGCGCTCAGAGTGATGGCAAGTCCTCTGTGTGATGGCTAAATACCCAGCTGGGGCTGAGAGCGCTCCCATAGTGGGACAGCGACGGCTTTGGAGCCTGGACTAACAGACCTGCGTGGCAAAGTGCCTGTCACAGCCATAGCGCTGCTTTGCACCTTGTTTCCAAGAACATCCATTTAAAATCATGTGAAATTCAAAAGCTGGGGGATTATGTCCCTGTTGTCACCTACGTAAGTGGGACTAGACCCCAGGAGGCCATGAGCAAGGTCTCCTGACACCTACCCGGCTTGTTTGACATTGGGCAGCACCTGTTTTTACATCTTGCTCTGATGATATTTCATTTCATTTATTCCTTTCATTTATCGCACCTGCTGCTGCTGACTCTCCAAAGCGCTCTCCTTGATGAGAGCTGCAGAAAATCACGACTGGGGACCACAACCCCTGCCCCATGCGCAGGCAAGCCTGGGTCACCTCCTTGCTATGCTGCTGCCTCCCTGTGACACCTGGGCAAGTCACACCAGCCTTGATCTGCAATGGCAAAGACAACTTCCTCAATCTGGGTGTCTGTAAACCCAATTAACAGCACTCCCTTATTTCACGAGGTGCCACGGTGGAAGCAGACGTGCCCTACGGACGACTCACAGGACCGGGCTGGCATCTCAGAGAGAGAAAGCAGCAGCAGGCTGGGCTTGTTATGAATAATTCTCTTAAAATGGAAGCAGTGCTGCCCACCTGTCCCTGGATACCTTCCCTCCCTGGCACACATAGAAAGGGCACGGAGGACCTCAGCTCACCCAATTTGGTTCCTGCACACCCAGTGCCCTCGTGCAAGGAAACAGTTGAGCTCTCAGAGAGCTGTATTACCTCGACACAGCACTTCTACCTTCCCTCTGTCCCACTTCAACCAGACCATGACCTGTGTCCAAGGCATGACTCAGAACTGGGTATCTCAAAAGCCAAGGTCATGCTGTTACCTTCTTCTAGATTTTCAAGAAAAAGAATATCTGCTCCACAGGTGGGCTGTGAGGTCAAGGAAGGTATTTCCCACTAGAGGTGAAGTGAATCATCCCTCTGTCCCTCAGGGTGCATCTGCCAGAGGGCAATCATTGCATTAGCATTTACCCTTCTTAGCGAGCCAGAGGGAGAAGAAAAATTAGGGTTTAGAATAGAAGAAAATATAGTTTATTGGGCACACCAGAGAACTGGTGCCCAAAGCCACAGCCCATTTGACAAATGGTAGGGTTTTACATTTCTAATATTAGGATGGGTTATGGGGAACAGCCCCATAATCTGGACTCAGCAACACCTTTACCTACCAGGAGAGGAAACAAACAGCAAAAAAGAACTGCCAGCAATCCCCTTGACCTTTCTCCCCCAGCACTGCCCTCCCCAGGTCACCAGGGTTTCTCAGGGCCAGGATCTGGGGCGGGACCAGGACCCTCCAGGTGTGAAGAGGAGCCACAGGTGAGCAAAGGTGGCCCTTCTCCCTCCTTGGAGGGCCTCAGAGAGCTGCCAAGGAAAAGGAAGGAGCACCAAGTCCTCAGGCTCTTGCTGACAGCTGACTCAACATGGGACTGAGGTTTCGAGGTAGGAGCTGAAGGTCTTGTTTGGATTTCCTGGGGAATTATGATTTCTACAGCTTTGGAGGTGGGTACATGAATGAAGATTGTGGGCACACGATGGAGGGAAGACCAAGGGACCATTTATCCCCAGACTTCTTGAGTGAAGACCCCTGAGAGCTTCCTCAGGCTGTGTAAGGAGGAGAGCTGCAGATCACAGGATGCTGATCATCTTCCCACTCCAGCCCTCACTGAGGCCCGTTGGAGGAGGACCATCCCCAGAGGAGGAAGAGGAGCTGTGCCTGACGTTGTCCCCCAGCACTCATCCCACAGGAGGTGCACAGAGCTGCCTCGGCTCTCAGCAGAGCTTAGTGAGAAAGCGGGAAGAAACCCAACCCAAGGGCCTCCTGTCCTTTTTATCCACAGGTCTAGGCTTTCCACATACCAGCAAGCGTGGAGTTAAGACTGCAGCCGAGATGAAATCCAAACATTTGCAAGTGTGGGAATTCCCAAGGAATAGCAACCAAGCTGCCTTCACTCTGCCTTCGCAGCAGTGCCTTTACACAGCCTGAAGCCAACTCTGCCTCAGCCAGCTGCAACAAAGAGTTTAATCTTATCAGTGACCATAAAAACTCAAATTCCTCTTCGCAGGATTGCTGATGGGGACGGTAGTGCCAAGCCTGGCTTCATTGCAGTCTTGCACAGTCAATGGCGGGGGGGTGGAGGGGGAATGCTATATCACAAATTCCTGAATCACAAATTCCTACATCACCCCCCACTCTGCGCAGACAGAACGAGCCCATTGGCGACTCAGCACGTCGCAGGGTGGAGCAGGATCCAAAATGGTTTTTCCCTCTGTCACTTAGGGGGGTAGGATTTTAATGTTACTGATGTTAAACAGGTCCAGTGCTTCTTGCAAGCTCATCTAAAGCATTGCAGAGGCACACTGTCCTGGCAGCAGGTGTGCTTGCCCACAGATGGGTCCCACAGCTCCTCAGCACAGCTTTCCCACCGGCCCCTGTGGACAGGAGCTCCTGGCAAGTCCATGCTTCTCCCTGCAAGGTGCATTGAGCTCCGTGAGGGTGGTGTACGCCTGTGGAAATAGCTTGGCAATACCATTTTGGTGCTCAGAAAGCAATGCCTCAAGCGATCCTCTTCCATCTGGGCTGTCTTCCACACACATGTGCAGGTGCTGGAGCTGGGGAGCAACAAGTGGGCTCAGGTCTCAGGCATGGGGCTGGGACTTGGGTTACACCTCGGTGGCTAATTTTAGTGTTAATGCTGAGCAAAAAGGTGCGAATAAGCTTCTCTGTCACCCACAGTCTGTCACTTGGAGCTGTGAGGACCGTCCTGCAGATGCTCAGACCTCCACCACCTCCACCGGCACCACAGTAACCGTGACTGGCTCCTCTCCAGCCTCCCCATTCTTCCCTTTGCCCTTTCTACCCTGAAACCTCCCACCTGCATGGGCCTGTCAAAGGCAAGATGAGCTTTCCTGGGCTCAGCTGTCCCTCCCTCGTACACATACCACAGCCATCATCCTTTCTGCTATCCCATCTTCATCCCATCACCTCCTGACTTGTCCTCTCTTGAGGTATTTATCTATCCCTTGCCATGACACCACCAATAATGCCCAGCCCCTCCATGCTTGCAGAAGGCACAACCTTCTTTGTGTTTCCCTTGCCTCTCCCCTATGGTACATTTGTCCTCTGCTCTCCGCCCGCTCGCCCGCAAACATCTCCCTCCCTGCGCACCCAAGAGGTCTTTACATGGACACTTCTCATGCAGGGCTGTGAGACAGTCTGAGCTCTCCTCCAGCTCAGCCTGGTCTCTAGTGGAGACCCCTCACTCAACAGAGGAGGCTTCCCCTCTGCTCTGGAGCAGACATCTCCCCTCACCACCCACAGGAAGACCCCCAGGACACCCAAGGACAAAACACCCGTGTGTCAAAGACCTGGCGTGACCACGCAATGCAGACACACTTGGACGCCCTCTGAGAACTGGTCTGTAAGCACTGCTCCCAGCTCTCCAAGGTCTCACTCCTCATGCTGATAGGAAGTCACCTTGCTTACACAAGGGAGGCTGGTGGAAACACTTGGCATGCACTTCAGCTGTTGATAAGGCTGAACTATCTGCCAATACACATTGTGCCTCTCCCTCTGTCTGACTTGGAGTGGTCTACAGTTCTCATCACCATCGTATGTCAACACCTGTGCCTTCTGGCTCCTTCCCCTTGCCTCACCCTTTGTATGTCTTGGATTAGAGCTGCTTGGCGCAGGGGTTGGCCAGGACCCCGATGACCAGGTCCTGCAATATCTGGCTGCTTTAGGAACCGAACTGTAGAGAATATCACTGAGGCACACAGTACTGCTTGCAACTGCCTTCAGACACAGGGCTTCACTTGCAGAAGTATACATCTAACTCTTGTGTTGGGCAGAGGAAGATAACGGGTGTCCTTCTCACTGTTGCAGTCTCAGAGGTGACAGAGAACCATCCCAATTAGGGGATACAGAGATGACGCTTCCACGGAGAACAAGTTTTATTTATGAGCCAGATTAGGAGGCATTAATTGCTTTCTCTCCTGGTTTCTGCTCAGAAAGGTACAGTAATCACAGGAACATTTTTGACATTGTTGACATAGCTTCCCAGCCCTCCTGCTGAGAAACAGGGACTCTTGCATACTTCAAAAGGGCTTAAAGGCTCGGGTTGTGCCACCACAGTAGTAGTGCCGATCTAGGACTGGGGTGGGGGGAATTTGCATTAGAAGGATTAAATACCAGGGCTATTGTGGAATTTTAAACTGATGTTTTCCGGCTGACCACAGGCCCAGAGCTTGTGTGTGGCATGTTTGAGCCTCAAAAGTGCTCTTGATCCTCTGATCTTTTATTTCATAACACTTCTCTTCACTCCCCACCCCCCAAATGTATTTTGCTTTTCTTCTGGCTGCTGAGCAGCCACACATTAGCAAAAGGAACATGTTGGGTTGACAGTACTGAGAGCTGCCTGCAGCTGAGGAAAGCTTTCTTTGTATGCATTGGAAACACTGAGCATCTGGATTACTCTTGTAGTGCTGAGCCCCAGAATAACAAAAAAGTTAAGACATGTTCCATCCAAGTGCCCTACGAAACTTTGCCACAGTCCTGTACAAACACCATGGGATGTTCTGACATTGTATTACTTTCTGAGATGTGTCTCTTGCTTGTAGTTCACCTAAAACCCTCCTGGCTTTCATATATGATGCTAAATGAGATGTTTCCTGCACCTACATCAGCATAATGGGGTCTCTGCTAAGACAATCCGTCTCCAAAACATCATTCCATGATCTTCCTGGCACTTCTCAAGTACTTCGCTCTGCAAGAAAAGAACGATCCTGTGAGGATGCCTCTCACACAACTGGATCAGTCATGTTCCTGTGCCAGCCTGTCATCCAGCTGTCATTACACCCAGGCTCAGGCTGCACACAGATTTCCTGCTGCGGGAGCAAACGGCTTCTTATGAGGTCCTGCAGCTGACTCTGGGTTAGCTCTCAGAGTAACCACCCCCCTGCATGGCATCCTGTAAGAAAAACATGGTTTTTGGCAGGGAAAGATGTCTGGGGCTGAGGTTTTGGGTTGGCTCTGCACAGAGATGTATACCCAGCTTTCCAACATTGGCCTTGCCACGTGCAGCATCCCAAAGTCATACGAGACTTGCCGTGGCTTGTCTTTGAGGCAGACTTTGGAAGCTGGAACGGCTTGGCCCTTAGCATACAGAGTTGTGGTTCAGCATCTGAGCAGGGTCCGGGAGGGAGGCACATGCCCCTGCAGACTGGGAGAACTGGGAGAGTCCCACTGCTGCTTCGCCCATGTCACAGCCAGCAAGCATCCCTCCATGGTGGGTTGAGACATCTCTGTGGAAGTAGGGGCCCATAGCCCGCTCCCAGCTCTCCCTTAAATCTGGCTGCCTCCGCAGAGCACAGCCCTGCGGTTTAGAGGCCACAGGCACCCTCCATAAGCAGAACCAGTCTCTTCCCACTGCGATGTGGCCCTTTATGGCCAAAGCCCCCAGTCAGTACCAGCTAAAACTGCTGAGGACCTAATATGCAAATATATCTGTTCCTGTTCTTCCTAAAATCACTCTTGCTGATGTTTCTGGTAGTTATTATAATTCAGTGAGGACCTGGCAACTCATCAAAGTCAGCATTTTCCCTTAGTCTGATGCAGCAAAGTATCAAAGAGCAACCACTATGGATCCTGGACCAGTTACACAGCGAGGCAGCAAGGGCAGTTCCACTTTTTCCCTGCATCCGTGACTCAGCTTTACAGCCCATTCCCCGCAGGGCAGTTTCCCCAAAGCGATGGCCAGCTATCCCTCTACCACACCTCCTCACACATCCCGGCGTGACTCCTCCGTGGGAAGCTGAGAGTGCTGTCGTGGAAGCAGGAGTAGCTAGAGGCTTCAAGAGCAGGTGTGCTCCAGTCTGCGTTTGACAGATGCCTGTTAATTATTTATCCGGCACGAGAGGTGTACTTGATGCTAGACAAACAGCAAGCAAGGCCAGCCTCTCTTCCCAAGGAGCATTCCACGAAAATTATGTGGATACCAACAGGCAAGGCAGGATCAGGCACGACAGAGGGAGCCAACCATGGCACGGAGGAGGACGGTGATGAAAGGAGAGACAAAAGGTGCACGCCATTTAGAGGAATTGGAAGGAGATGATTTGATGAAGGGAAGTGAAATTGTTTTCCACTCACATGAAAACAAAACAGAAAGAGGCAGCAGGGATGTCAGAAATACCAGAGAGTAATGAGTAGATATTAAAACCAGCTTCAAACCGGCACAGCTTCTGCCCTGGCCGCCATATCTTGCTTGTGCAATAAGGCTGCAGGAAGCTGGGAGTGAGCAGTCCTAGAAAGGAGCAGAAGGTGCTGCCATGAATTGGCCTTTGTGCAATGTGTTGTGGATGTCCAGCATAAAAGGATAAGCTGAAGCTGGGGAAGTACAGGCATGGCAAGACCTACACTGGGCTGCCTGTGGAGAAGTATATGGTCCTGTATACTTAGGACCACTTTGTCTCCCAGTAGGGTCGATCAGACCCCTGTGTCATCCTTCCGTCCAGGAAGCTGGGCAGGAAAGCACCAATGATACTGCAAGAGGGCCACAAAGTCACCGCTACCTCCCCACAGGAGACACAGCGCCTAAACCAGCCTGCTTGAGGCTAAAACTGTGAGGTGAAGAGCTGCTGACAAAAAAAGGGTCATTTAAATCAATAGACAACCCAATGGCTTTTTGATTCACAGTGCCCTGATTCAATATCCTGCTGGAACAAGGATAAGTCTCCTTTTGATGGTGTACTTAGTCGGATGCCTTTCTGGAATCCTGCACTGACCACATCAGACCATGCGATTTCTCTCCTCCTTGCCAGGATGTACTTACTCGTTGGCTGCTCTAATAGTTGAGGTGGCACTTTTATTTTAAGCACTTCTTTTCACTGGCTTCTGCAACCTTCTGAAATCATTCAGAGGTTATTTTTTTTTTTCCCCCTGGGCTGAAATTTCTCACGCTGATGCTCAGTCCAGGGTGATGAAAGTTTGACGATAATCTGCTGTTGGCGGTGTCTCGACTCAACAAAGTGGTGATTTTGGCGCGGAACAACTGGAACTCCCTGATACACTGATTGGAGGAGGCACAGAACAAATTGCACATCCTCATTTACTCCGCACACTCTAACTTGCAGATTCTGGGTGTCTCTTCACCACCGCCCCAGCTCCCAGGCAGCGCCTAGTGTCCAGAACACCCTCCCTGCTTCAGTCCATGCTACCTGCTGATCATGAGGTCCTGCTGTACAGCTTACCCAGGAGGGTCACTTCATTTAAGAGACATTAGCAAAGTGGATGATATTATTAATCAGAAGCGAAACCAAACAGAGCCACAGGCGTAGTAAGCCAAGTCATCACAGGGTCACACTGCTTTTCATTAATTTTTTTTTTCCTTTGGTACAAACCCTGCTAACGTATAGCCCCTGACTTTCCAGGGTGCCCATCCTTTTCCCAGTGTGCCCCCCTGACTTCTAACACAGAGCTTTGCTTTCAAACCCTGGAGGATAAATGGGCCTGTCCATGGGATTAAGTGCTGCCTGGTGTGGTTTCCAGAGCTGCAGCACAAGATCTGGTGCTCTGGGGGAAGTGAGCTACCTCTGTGCAGGTTCTTAGGGCTCTCCTGCTCTCCTTTGTTCCCTTTTTTGAGGGTCCCTTCACATCACATTTCCACTCCCCTACCCATGCTGGCGCCAAGAGACCCCTTCAACACCACCTTCCCCTCCCGGCAGCTGAGCCCTTGGCAACACGATCCCTGCTGGGTACTTCATCTCTGTCCCCCACCGGTGGCTCAAGATCAGTCAAGGGTGACATCTGAGCCCATACCCTCCTCGCACGGCCCCCGTGTGCTCCGCAATGTTGGAAGGAGCCCGGCTGGAGAGCTCTGCGAAAGCCAACACCAAGCAGCGGCAGAGGACTTTTCATCTCGTTTCACCCCACGAAGAGCCCAGCTGAGCAGATACCCCAACCCAAATGTCGGTGAAGAGAGAGGTAGAGATTAAAAGCCTCTGTTGGGGGCCAGCTGGTTCATCTGGAGAAATGGGGGGGATGAAACGTCTCTAGTGTCGGGCGGTGAGGCTGGCTTTCCCTTTATAGCAAGCCGAGCGGAGTTAGAGGGGCGAGGGGGGGGCTAACGCTGCCCTGCAAAGTCAATAGTAATCCTATACGCCGCTGACATTTTTGGTTGGCAACAGGGTAGATATTTAAATCATAACCTTCTCTCTCCTATACCCTTCCTCCCCACCGAAAATAAATAAATAAACCCAGCAGCCCCTCTTTTGGCCTGCCAAGAACTTGGAGCATTTGCTGCGCGCTCCCCGAGCCTCGTGTCGGGCACCGTCAGCTGAGTCTTCCCTTGACATCAGGGATGCTCGCTCCCTTCCAGCTTTCGGAGGGGGCACTGAGGGCCAGGTGTCAGTGGGGGCCGGCCCTGGCAGCTGGCTGGGACCCCAGCGTGTGTCTCGGGGTTGCTGTGCAACCGTCGGCACAAGGCAGAGCGCGGGGTGCATACGTGCTGTTTCGCCCATGCGACAGCCAGCGCATACCAGCCTCGCTGACCCCTGGCACAGCACGCATGGGCCCCAGCTGGGCTGGCTGCCTGTCACGGGGAGCAGAAGGAGAGGGTAGGAGGTTGGGAAAAAAATGGGGAAGATGGGGAGGGAGGAGGGAAAAAAAAAAATTTCTTTTTGAGCAGCCCAGATCTGGCACCGAAGCCTTTTCTTCTTGAAAGTGATGCCTGGAAACAGAGGCAAGTCCTACCACCTGCCTGCTGTCTGCAGGTTACAGAGCTGTCATCCCTCAAGCCTGCAATCTTCTTTTTATGAACTTGTTCAGACCCTGGAAGAATTGGAGCTCATTGCAGAGCCATCTCCTGCTCAGTGGGAATTGCCCCAGATCTCATGGTCTGTTCCCCCACCCCACTGCGGAGGACAGAGGATCAGCTCCAGCATCTCCCTCACTCCCCTTCTCTGGAAGGAGTGCCTTCTCCTCACACCGCCAGACAGCTCTTTCCCCAGGCGGGTTCTCTGTCAGACTTTACAGCTCTGGTTTCTGTTTGCACCCTCTCTCCGTGGATCCTAATCCACAAGGCAATGAATTCAGTGGAAAAACATCCATCAGCTGCAAGGACCATTGAATACGCCTGATATCCATTAGGATCTAATTTGTCTAGTCTTATTATTCACATATGAGTCCTGAGACTGAGACTCCCAGGAGCAAATGGGAATTTTTCTCCCTCCCTGCACCTGGGTTTCAGTGGTTTTGATCAAACTAAATAGCCTGGCTTGCACTTCCCTGGCTGAAACCTCTGCCCGCTGCCACTGGGCTGAATGTAGCAGAGAAAAGCACCGTCTTCGGGAAGGGAGAAGCAAGAAGATGAGCTAGCTTGGAAGAACACATGCAAGTTATGGATGTGCAGGGGAGATCTATCCCCAGAGCCTTTCCAATGAGCCGACCTCCAGGTGAGCAGCAGGAAAAAGGTGCCAATAGAGTTGTCAGCAAGGAACCTTTGCTTACATCCACAGCAAGGTCTGTGTGCTTTCACAGAGCTGGCAGGGACTGAGGTACTCCTCTTCAGCCTGCTTTCCCTCCAAGTGGGCAGGCCATTTGTCTGAAAAGCTGAGAAGATAAAAAAAGGGAGGTGCAGACAAAGAACTAAGTGATGCCCAATGTAGCTATGGGATCAGCTCCCCCCAGTCTCTTTTGCACATTGGCATGGCTGGTGGGGAGCTCGGGGCAGGAGTGCAAGTCCAAGAGCCTTTAAATTAAGGCTATAGTCCAAAAAAATGCCTGAAGACTAACCTGCTGCCAAATGCAGGTGCTGACCGTGAATACTAGAGCTAAAGCTGCTGCTTTAGAGCAGCTGAGAGCTGGATTCTGTCCTATTCCCCCCCTTATAGTCCAACAGCAGGAGAGCTGCTTAGTCCAGCCCAGCCTTTCAGATGTTGGTGCCTAAACGTAGGTTCCAAAATATGTGTGGAGCAGCCCTTTTCAGAAGCTCAATGCATCTGGATGAATAGCGTCAGATGTCCTCAGAGCTATTGAAAATGCATTCCAGCTGCCTAACTCTGGGTTTTGGAGCCAAATTTGAGGTAAGGAGGATGGAAAAGTTTGGTTTCACTTGTTAGCAAGTCCTCCAGTTCATATCCAGTGGAGAAAAGGGACAAGCAAAATTGAGGACGGCCACAGCAGAAGACAATAGAGACAGAAATTTTTTCTGTTAGCAGATTTCCACCCATTCTTTTTGTAAGCCCATAAATAAATATCTCTCTAATGCCACTGTTTGTTTTTATTCTTCCTGAAAATGTTCCTCCTATTATTTTTACCTCATCCCTTGGCTCTCTTTGTAATCCCTCTAGTACATTCTTTTCTTAAAGGAAATCTAGTCTGAACTGAAGAAAGGTCATGCTCGATGGCCACATGGCAAGACATTCAAGACATGGCTCTTAGGGCCAGCGTACAGTGGGTTATGGCATTGGGTTAGGGATTGTGTTGCTGACTGAGTGGAAACAGGAATGGCTATAGGGCTGCGCTTCTTTTTGTCCATCAGATGTGTCTTACTTTCAGGAACAGTGGAGAACAGGTCCCAGGAAATGAGTGCCGCTCCCAGACCAGCTAACAATCCCATTCAAGCGAGTGTCGCCCAAGGACCCTAGTGGGCTGGCTCTTACAAGGCACCCTCATGATGTTCTCCAGGCACGGAGAACAAGAAGAAATGAGTTTGTACCTCCCAGACCTTTAACCCTCTCCATCCTGGCTGGTCAATGCACCACCAGATAGTGGTATTTGAACTCCCATTTCTTCACAGAGAGCTTCACTGGTGAAGACGAGATGTCCTTGTGGCAGAGGACTCCAGTGGGGGTCCACCCTGGCATTCTGAACTTGGTATTTTCTGAGTTATTCTCATGTGAACACACTACCAGAGGAGAAAGTGACACAAAATCGATTGCATAGATCAATACCTGTACTGATGTATTTCCTGGGGACAGGCCAGATGGCCAGTTGAAGGTAAACAAAGTCTGAACAAAGTCTGGGCACAGCAAGAGGTTCCAGATGGGAACCAGAAGTTCAGAGCTCATCAGAGCCATCTCCACGCACACATTACAGGTACCAACCAAACACTAATAAATGATTAACAGGGCTGTTGTGCGTTAGCCTCAGTTTTTGGTTCCCTCCCATTATTTCTGGATAATTTCAGAAAAAAAGGCAGATGATAGAGAATTCTGCATTTGGAGAAATTAATTAGATATTCAGCTGTCTGTGGACCTCCTACAATCCTGAGAACCCTGTTTCCCCCTCCCTGAATGCCTCAGACCACAGATCAGTCCTTTCAGCTGAAGGCTGCTTCAAGGCAGTTCTCTTCAGAGTCCATCCAAAGTCTTAAGCATCCAACTCTTTCCCCAGGCCCTACAGAGTAATGAAGAAACCCTGTCCTGCCTTCTGTGAATTGAGTTGCCTTTATCTTCCGAGTCCTCTGATCTTCATACTATAGGAAAGACAGACAAGACCTGGGGATGGAAGCTTTTGCTCATAATGAAAAGCTAACACAAGGAAATCACTTGGGCTTATTGCCTTCTTCAGAGCCTCCTCCCGTGTTTCCATGTTCCCTTCACTTCCTTTATCTCTCATCTGTAGGTAGTCTGGACATCCACCTGCCGTTTCTGCCTCTCGGTCAATTTTCCATGCCTGCAGCACTACGGCACTATAATCTCAGAAATATTCATTCTTTCTCGGGTGCTGCCCACTCTTTTCCGTGGCGCAGTAACACTGAGAGGCCTGCAACAGGCTGAAGGGGAGGAAGGTTCGTCCCTTGGAGAGCCTCCGTCTATGTTGTCAGGCACCAACCCTGGCTTTCAATAACAGCCTGAAACTGGTGGGACTCTGACATCCAGCTATGTCCAGATACAGCACAAATGGGCAGGAGTATTTGCAGCTGCATTTGGTCTTGCCCCTTCCAGCTGGGGTCTTCATAGCCTCCCCCTTGAACATGGGCATCTAGATCTAGAGAAGACCACTGGTCAGGGCCCTGGGAGAAAGAGTGAGGAGGGCACCAGACGGGACCGTCCCCTGGGATCTCAGAAGAGAACAGCAGCTCTGCATCAGACAGCTTCATTCTCATTCTCTGACCTTCAGTTCCCCCATTCAATAATCTTACTCATTATACAACAGCAGGATTAGACAGTGCCTGCTGGTTGGCACACTCTGATGGGCATTAATACCTGCTGGCACAGAAGCAGGCACATGCCAGTACTCCCGTGTGCTAATGAAAAGGCACCATTTCCACTTCCATTTCAACACATGCTGAGGTTTCCTGAGAGCCGGCACTGATCTTTGTGTCCAGGAGAACATGTGCTGACGGCAGTCCTTCCTCGCAGCCCGGGAGTCCTGCTGCTTGGGGCAACAGCTACCATCCAAGAGCTGGATGAGGTCAAACTGGACCCCTACAGAATCAGAGTGGGGCCAGGGCTCGTCAGCACCATGTCACATAACGGGACTTCCAGTTGCACATTGCCTTCATGCACACTGGGATTATCAGGGAAGGGAGTGAGGACCTGCACCAAGACAGGCTGGATGGTGCAGTTGCTCACTACTTTTGGGTTCCCACTGGAAGGCTGGCTTTAAAATTCCTCCCTGAGGCTTTCTCCAAGTTCTGCAAGAGCTTCTTTGTCAAAAAAAGGCTGGAGCAGTTCATCTGCAGCCCTATCACCATGACTTCTTTTGGGAGCTATGCCATCCTGTTGAGCCCTGGAGAAGAGATGGTGATGGAGAGTGGAGGGAAGCAGGAGAAAGGATTTCCCTGGCACACTTGCTGTATACAGCCCTGCTGCAATGCTCCCACCTAAAGGAACTGGCTTCTGGGACTGACCTCCAGGCAGAGCAGTGAATAATGTTTGACTTGGAGGGAAGGCAGACGGAAGGAGCTGTCACAGAAATGTTGAACAAGCTGCAGAAGAGAGATATCCTGAACTCCCAGTTCTACAACCCAACAGCAAGAAGACACCCCAGAATGCTGCACATGACCTTCCTGTCATCTTATCAGATCAGCTGGAACTCTCTGTCTCAGTGTGCTATGGGGCATGAGAGCTAAGCAAGGGGTTTTTTTAAGAAGTAGGTAGTATTTCTAATAGTCTCCAAATGTTGTGTTGGAATAGAAACTATTTAAAACACGTCAGACTTCTAGAAGAAAAATGTCCCTTACTACTTCTGATAAACTGATTTCAAGGCCATGGGGCTGAGAAGGAATTTGCCCCCAAGCTTGCTTAGTCCAGAACCAACCACTGCAGAGCATCTTGCAGGACTTCTCTGGAGGAACTGATAACAATCACATTTGGACTCAGAATGGACGACGGAGCTATGGAGCCATTAGGCTGATTCAGATGTCTGCTATGACCAGAATGGACAGCATCTGTCCACCTGGTCTGCGAATATTTATGTTTCTGACCTAGCTGTGATGTATGGGAATATAAAACCTTTGAAAGAGTGGGGCACTAAGTGCAGAAATGGGCATGATGAGTACTAGGACGGAGGGATTCATATCCTGCAGGTGACAGATCTGATGTTGTATGGCAAACTGAATTTAAAGCAATGGTCCAAGGCTATTAGCAGCATCCTGGCACCGCTGCAGTTCAGTCTGCCAGACAGCAGGTTGTTTGAAGCCTTTGCAAGTAGAACCATCTGCACACACGTGCTTGGTGATGACCTCCCACAATCAACAAGTTTGAGGGCATGAAGACTGGCTGCCCAGGTCTTTGGGTGTGGGAATTTTGTTTCACGCATGCAGGTCTGCAATTCAGGCCCTGCAAACAATAGTTTGGCTGCTCCGAGAGCAGTGAGCATGAAAGGCGTGGGACTGGAGCGGCTCTATTCCCAGAAGCCAGGCCAATTCTCTGATGGGAGCTCAACCAGCATCTCTGCTGAGTGTCCAGGAAAGTGTTTTTGGCAGCCTCTCTGTAGACGGTTCCAGCTCAGGAGAAACTGCTGGTAGAATTGGGACAGGCAGGGTGCAGATCACAGCTGCATGCAGCCAACAGCACAACAAGCCCTCTTTGCCAGAGACACTCCTCCAGCATGCTTGATCTTGACTTTTCATTCGCTGTATTGCATTGTTCTTGGGTGTCAGCCCCTTTCACTCCCCTCTGCCTCAGCAGCCCTTCATTGCCGAACCATGTCACACCTCCTCTCCACCCAAACCTCTCTCTGCTTCCCCACTTTTCCCCCCATAAAAGGATTCCTATTTCTCCTCTGCTTCGGATTCACATATTGCCTAGAAAACACCCTAATCTGAGTGTTTCCTAATAGCACAGTGAATATGGGAAATTGTTGTTCTTAAACAAAAAGCCCTGATTCTAACCTGCGTGAGACAAACGTCCTCTCCTGTAAACTCTTCAGGACATGCACCGTTTCATCCTGCCTCTCAGAGAGACCCCCCAGCACAAAGCCTCTGTTTGCAGCTCAGTTGCAGTTAACAAACAGGAACCATGAACTGAGCTTGCAAGGGATGAAACGGTAAAACTGACCTTACTGGAATAAGTTCATTCCCCTTTGCAATTATCTGGTGACAGACTTCACCTCAGGCTGAATAAATATAGTAGTTCAGTTTCCAGAGCTCCAGTTACGATTTCATAAACGGTGCTCAGTTGTGACTTGGCCTGGCTTCAAACACGGATGGGTAAGTTAGCTCCGATTGATTTGTTCTTTAAGTGAAAATCAGAGCTGGTACAATGCCAGCATTGCAATCCCCATGCAGGGTATGATGTCTCTGAGACAGGGAGCGAGGCTTGGACCTTGAGCTGGGCTCCGACACCAGCTCAGCAGGTGACCTTCAGAAAATCACCATTCTTTGGGTTTCAGTTTCCTAAAGGAAAAGGGGGGAGTTATAATGCAGTACCACAGGAGCCACAAGAGTTTCTTCCCCTTTCTTGCAACCAGTATAGAGTCTTACTTGCATCATTGCATTTAGGGTCAGCTTCAGGTGGGATTTCTTTCAGAGGAGCACTTCCTTCCTAAAAGCACTGTCCTCAAGTGCCCATGAGCATTGCTTTGATGGAGGGCACAACAGACATCTAGCTGCTAAGCAGTCCTCTGATGGAACAAAGCTTTCCCTGCATTTTGGACCAGACAGAACAGTTAAGTATCAAACATGTCAGTAGAGGCCCTGGGGATTACAGATATTATGTTTGAAGTAAGTCAGGAACGAGCCTTTCTACTTCATTGAATACCTGTTCCTAAAACATGAGTCACCACTGACACAAATGTGGGATTTTTAACCCCATCTCCAGTGAAATTCCAAAAAACAATGACTAACAACAGCTCTGCACAGTGGTGTACGTCCAGAGCCAGGAGGGGCTGAGGACAGCTGAAGGATGTAGCGGTGGAACCAGGGTTGGAAAAGCTCTCGCCCAGCTGAGAGGTCCGCTACAGCTTGGGCAGAAGGCCAGATGACAGAGCTATGTAAGGCACAGAGTTGGAAGAATGGTGGAGATGTTCTAGATCCGGACAGGGTGGCAGCAGCAGCGTGTGAGGCAACACGGACTGCCAGGGGAAGGGATGCTGCCAGGAGGAGCCACGGGCACCAACGTTGCATGCACTGGGCTGCAGCCAGGCAGCGCTGCAATCGGCCTCTCACCACTGTCAGCAGCTGGCGAGGCAGCAAATGGAAAGACGAGGCAGCGCAGACGAGATTGTGAAACCCACCACAGATACATGCAAGGAGCCTAGACACCTTAAGTCGTTAGGGGAATGAGGTATTAAGCCGAGGTTTCACATGCCCAGACCATGCAACAGGGCCACCGCCTCACGGCAGTCCTCAGCACGTACGAAATCGTGCTCGTGTGCCACTGCAAGGGTGCAGTGCGGCACTTCTGCAGGACTTGGCTGGAGCTATTTGCAGTTCAGCAGCAGCTCTGGGAAGAGCGGCAGCTCTGCGGTCTCTCCAGGAAAGCTGCTTTCCTTAGGACTGGCTGCTTGAGACTCAGGACGGGGCTGGTGTTTAGCCCCCACGGTGGGGAAGTGTGTGCTCTGCCCAAAGGGTGGCCAGCCTGCTGCAGAGGGAAGGAATGAAACGGATGGTGTGAAGGAGACACAAATGTTAAAAATGCTCTGTCTAGTTCTTTCTGGAGATCTTTACTGTAAATGCCATGATGAGTGTACCACACTGCTTTTGGCATGGCCAGCTTTTTTTTTTTTTAAGCACCGTTATTGTTGATAAAAATCCAGAGACAATGACACAATCTCAAAGTTATCCAGAGACACTCAAAATATCCCATGGCAAGCAAGATGAAACAAAAGCTTTGATGTACCGAGGATGCCTCAACACCAGCAGAGCTGCAATTCCCTGGGTTACCGCATCCCACAGGTCAACCCACCCATAATTGCCACCGAGCCTCCGCACAGTCCCAGCAAGCGGGATCTGACACAGCCCTGGAGGGGACAGCCTCTGCACGGAGACAGCCACTGCTCGCCCATGGCTCTGGGCACTGGCAATACCACTGTCCCCTTGGGCTGGCAGGGCTTGAGCAAAGGACCCTGCTGAGCACCAGGACACGTGCCTGCAGGCCTGGCGCCACGGGTAGCCACTGGGAGGCTTTGGAAGCCACCCTCAGAAAGCCTCAGGACTGCATTTGGCTCTCAAGATGCCACTTATCTGACCCTTCTCTAGCCAGCTGGCTCGCCAGCCAGCTTCTTCTGCAGTTCCTGTCGGCACACAAGGCTGTTGGCAGCAGCCTGGGCACAGACACCGGCCAGAGCTTGTATGGAGGGTAAAGACAGGTAGGGACACCCTACCAGAGAGCAGAAAAGCCAAAACAAATTAAAAATGTACCCATGCTGGCAAGCAGCAAGAGCCCAAGGTTCATTTTCTCCAGTTGTTTTTTCCAGCCAGTGTTGAAAGCCCAGTCCCTAGATGTGTGGGCACTGGAAATCCCAAGAAAATTTTGAAAATCCTGACCTAAATAAATAACCAATTAACACTTATGATATCGAAGCACTGCAATGAAGGACGAGAACCCTGACACCTATTATAAACCCCTGCTCATTGGAATTGCACTGGGAACAAGGTCTGGGAAACCCCATTCCCAGGTGGGGCAGGACCTCTCTCACCCACCCGCGCACATCCACAGGGAGTGCTGGCTGTCGTGTCCCCCCTCGCTGTGGCACCCCAGCCTTGTCCTGGTGTCCTGCAAGGAGGTGAGCTTCACTCATTGCAAACGCCTCTCACATCCTGTCAAAAAACCCCAAACACGAGTCTCCTTGTTGCTGGAGGTCAAGGGAGGTAAAGACTTCACATGAATATGTTGGAAACAGAAAACAAACAGACGCACAAAAATCCCCAGCAAGAAAAGACAAGCCAATCTTAACAAGCAATTCCGTTACCCGTAAATAAAAAGGAGGCAAACACAACATGCCTTAAGCTTGGGGGAGCCAAAAGACGTCTCTCGTCTATAGGGTGACTGATGGCTCGAGGGCTTTCCAGCACAAACTTGCCTGGTGTCATTTGTCACCTGCGAGGGGTAAGCCTCTCCTGAAGGCTCCTCTGTGCTGGTGTGTGTGCGTGCGTGCATGCAACTCACGGAATTTCAGCAAAGACGCGTAAGAGGATTGTAGTCCCAGTTCAGCTAAAGACTTAGGATTCTGCATAATGTGTTAAGAGGAGCTTAATGCAATCCTACTACTCTGCCACAGAAACCCTGAACAGCAGCCCGTCTGTTCTCACCTTTCCCCATCTGCTAGCCAGCTGTGGCAGGGCTGGCTTGCCCCAGGACTGTTTAAAGGAGCAGGTGCATAGGCAGAGGTTGGGATCCTGCAGCTGTCTTCTCGTGGGAGCACATTTTTGTGCTCGCTACAATAAAGAGGCGCTACACACGACACCTGATGCAAAATTCCGCCCGTGTGGAGAATTCACTTTTTTGCATAATCTGGAGACCTCTGGGAGGTGTTTCACAAGATAGGAGGCTTCACAGCTCTGAAAAGGGGGATGTAGAGCCAGAAAAGAGCCGTTTCATGTCTCAGTGGCAGGAAATTACCTAAAAGTGGGGAACGGAGCCCTTGGCCAAAACTATATCATCCAGGAGGATGTGTGCTATTGTGGAATAAGTTTTCACGGCTAAGGCAGCATAATTAAGTGCGCATGTGAGATGAGACCAGCTGGCTGAGAATTAGGGAGAGGATGGCAAAGGGTAGGGAAAAGGGAACAGGCAATAGTGAGGTCAAAAGGTTGAGTGAGGGTGTTTCCTGCTACTGAGTTGCTGGGAAAGTTTGGGTTTTGACAGCTAAGCCGGAGTCACACACATCCTGGTCTAAACTTCTCCATGTCCTTGTGCCCCAGCTGCAAAATAAAGCTATTGTGAAATCCTTTTTCCTAGCTTCTGCCTATCTTCTCCTTAGATTTTGCTCAGGTTATAATTGCTCAGTGCCATGGACAGTCTTGTTGTATGCTTACATACAGTGCACAACTCCTCTGGAGCCTCCAGTCACTTCTTTAATATAAAAACAAAGAAATAATAATGCAAATTAGAGCTTCCCAAAGTTGGCAGACTGACCAGGATACTAGCACAATGCAGACTGGCAAAAAAATATAAAGGAAGAAAATATATTTAAACCTGGCTGGCTCACAGATAATGAGAAATACCAGTTTCATCTGACAGGGGAAGGAAATGGACTGGAACATGGGCTATTCCCTATTCTGGAAGACAGCAGAATGCTAGGAGAGCGTTTCCATGCTCCATACACTGAAGAGTATCTGGGTAAAAAACTGGAGAAGTAAAATGGCAGCAAGAGTGGATCAGGGTTACAAAGCAATCTCTGCTGTTCATAATCGGGCAACAACCGGGTGATGCGTGTTGTAACGCCTGTCTTAGATGAATATGACAGAGAGTGGTCCACATAGACAAGTTTTACGTATTTCTGAGGTTGTGTTCTGGAAAGCAGTGACTCTGGGGAGCTCTGGTGGGTTATGCAGACAATTCATTGGAAGCTGGCTCCAGGCACAGCAAGAAAGCCTAACTTATTCCTCCTGGTGGCTAATTGAGGAGATAGAGAGTAGCGAAAGAACAGTATTTTCCCACTGGTATGGCACTGACCACATTCAAGAGGGAAGCGAACGACTTGGAAAGGTTCAGAAATGAGCTATAGGAATGACACACAATCTTTAAGGTACTCTCTAGCGTGAGAAATGCTTCAGGATCCCATATAGTTAGAAATGCTTCAGGATCCCATATAGTTTATCAGAAGAAAGTTAGGGACACTGTGATGCTTTAATGATCTACCAAGGAAAAATGCACCCGAGAGCAAAAGGCCTATTACCCCACAAACAAAACCCTAACAAAGTCCAGTCCAGAAGATGGAACCAAGATTCAAACTGGGAGTAAGATGCAAGAAGTTTTTTTCTTAAATTTCAAGAAAGAAATAACTAAAAGCATTTCTTGAGCAAAGTGGTGAATTTGTCATCGCTTGGACTCTTTACGTCCATTTTGGGTTGATTGCTAAAGTACATGGTCTAGTTTACCAGAATGTATTGGATTTGATAAGTAGTTGGGAAGAACAAAGCGTCTGCCATGCCAGCTGGCCAGGCACAGTTCTGCGTGTTGGGTTTTGCAAGTGATGTGACGAGACCAGCCACTGTGGTCCTTGTGGCTGCAACAGTCAGATCTCGGGATGCGTTTTCCATCTGTAATTCTGAAAAAGGCTTTCATAGACAGCCAGTGAGGTGGGCTGGCCCACTGTGACTGTGACCAGAGAGTCTCCTTCCTCAGTGCCTGGTCAAAGCCAAAACCTTTGTTGGCAGTGCCTAATGACTACACCCCTTCTGAGGAGACAGATAATGAGAAGTGGCCTGGAGGGGATTTCTCCACAAGGTCCAAGCTGCATAAAGTTTGGCATGTGGGCAGCACTGGAGCCAGAACTGGAGTCTCAGTGGAGTTTTCTTTACATCTGCTGGCACCGATTTCATCATCCATATGCTCTCTTCCCTAGAAATATGTGCACAGGGTGAGATGGAGGCACTGATCTTTTGTATCCCTTGAGACGATGACTCAGCTCCTACACTGCATTTTACTGGGACCAGCATTAGGTGTAGAAAAGTAAAGGTACAAACAATAACTCTCATCACTTTCCGGGTGTGCCTATTGAAGAGTCGGGTCCAACCAGGAAGTTTCAAGGAGACAAGAAGATCTTAAAGTTAAGCAACAGTAATGGAGAGCATCATACCTGGCTTCAGCTTTGAGGTTTGACATTAATTTCTGGACTTCTGTAGCAATGAGAGGAATTGTACGTCCTGTCTCCCACCCACTGCTTTACAGACTCCCAAGTCCAGGGGCTGTCTCTCTTCATAACTGTTTGTGCAGTGCCTGGCAAAGAAAATTACATTTTGAGCTTCTAGACACTTTTCCTAAAAAAAAGTCTAATAATAATTCCTGTGTCTACTGAGTATTGTCACAATTTAGGAAGCAAAACGTGTTGCCTTAGGTGAGATTTTGGTGTAACCAGAAAGACTGTACTTATGACTCCTAAACTGTTTGTATTTCTCTCTATCATCCCTTTCCAAGTCCAAAGATAGGTAGTTCCCCCAGTCTGTCCTACAGTCTGTTGGCCCATATGGTTTTTAAAAAGCCCAGCTTTCGGACTGTTGTCCACTAAAGACATCTTCTTTCCTCTTTTCACCCTCTGCTCTCTCCCAGCACCCTCTGTTCTTCCCTGTTGGTGTCATTTCTATATAAGTATGTGAGTTTCCCCTGCTCCTGAGTGATCTCATTTTATGTCATTCTGTGTTCAAGCAGAAGCTTGCTACAAGGCTATGGAAATCATTGGGAGCTGTTCCATTCATTTCCATGAGTTCTTGGACCAGGTTCACTCCAGTTTTCAGTTTACTTGTCTTATCTCCAGTGCTGAGAGGTGGTTTACTATTGCTGGCAGGTGTGGAGACCAGTCATTCCAAAATGCAATTGCCCAGGAACTACACACTCGAAAATGTTTGCTCAAAAGCCAATGGGAAGGAAAAATAGAAATGGGATGAGATTGGCGAAGGAGAGTAATATTGCTGTTCAAAACCCCCTTTGTCTAACCATAATGAAAAACCAGTTCATTAGAACATTTACAGGAGCAAGAAACAACAGATGTCTCACATGCTGGGAAGAGAATGGCATAAACTGCTTCTGGAGGAGAGATGGAGGTTCAGCGAAAGATTTTGGGCAGTGAGTCACCATTTGTTAGTGAATTCTTTCACGTATCAGCAAGGATGGAAGTAGTCCTTCTTAAATCAGTAGAAAGCTACCAAAATATCTACAAAACACTTTAAAAACCTTGAAAGAACCCAGCACTTGTGACTTCCCAAAGTTGTGCACTCCTGCATGATGACATGGAGAAAGGAGATGTTCTTGCCCCAAAGGAGATGTGGACTCTTAAGTACTGCAGCATCCTCCTTGCTGATGGATAAAGAGAATTCAGGAGAGCAGAAGTGAAGTGTCAGGGTGGGGAGGGGACTACCAGTCAAGATAAGCTTATGCTTGGACCCAAGTTAGAAAATTCAGCACAGGTCCCAGGACACCATCTGAGGACATGAGAGGGAAATCCATGTTACGGTGAATGGTCTGTCAGTGCATGGGCAGGGGAGACTGTCCTTTAACATTTCTTCATAATCATTAGATCAACTTTACAAACCACGGAGTGCTCTAGAGCCTTTAAAACAGATGGTTAATAAAGCACGTGTGGTTCCCAGGATCTTTAGGAAAAGCTCCTTTATGCCTTCTCAGCCTGTCTTGGACATTTCAGTGAACTTTGGCATTTCTTAAACATCTAGTCTGCTTCCAGAGGGTGGGATGAGAAAGATCTCGGTTTGACTTAGCAGAAGAAAGCTCTTCCCTTATCTCCGTGCAGAAGCTCTTTGCTGGGCGTGGAGAGCAGCTTGCAAATGCACAACAGGGTTGACTGTTGAGAGCTTGTCTCTCAGCGCTCCTGCTCACAGGATCTTGGGAATCCAGGCTCTGCAGCACACAAGTTTCACTCTGGGCATTACCATGGTGTTCCACCACAGCCAGCTGGTTCTGGTTCAGCAGTGGTGGCTTCCAGAAGCTGAGGGAGTGCCCATTCATCTCCAGATGGGTGCTGAATAGAAAAATGAAAATAACTAAATAAAAATCCCTGGAAACGGAGATGGTGACAACAAAAAAGGGAAAGTAACTTTGTTACTCACCAGGTTATTACCTTTGGAAAGGAAACAATGTAATTGAATATTCCTCTGCACCATTCATCTTCATTCTCCTAACTTGATATCAATAGCTGCCAGGTGGTGCCTGCACAGGCCATCCAAATCAGATTATGTTATCATAGTTCTCCAGTCATCACCAAGAGCAGGATCATGAACACGAGGAGGAAATCTAGTTATTCAGGTACATGTTACCTTATTAAAAGTTTGAGCAAAGTACATTGAGCCATTATAATGGGATTAGAGTTTGAGTTGTGTTCTCAGGGTTGCCATGACTCTGTGATTTTGGTGTTTCGCTGTTGGGCTTGGAGAGGGCAGCTCCACTCTAGCCAACCACAAATCATCACAGAGGAGTGGGCACCAGCACGGACCGCAGCCAAGAGTGTGAAGCTTGTGGAGCATATTTTTATCTGGGTACAAATGCCTGAGGCAGAGACTGAAGGAGCCAACACAAGAGGTGTGGAAGGATCCCAGTGTCTACTCACACCAGGCAAGGCAGCAATCCGGCAGAGCTAGATGAAGCAGCTTTGTTAAAGCTTATAAACTCTCAACACCCAGTCCCAGCCTTTTGCTCCAGCATTAACAGACGTCCCTCCAGGAACCTATTCTTTTCTCTTTAGTCCCACCTCTCCCAATAGGGTATGAAGAGGTCTGAAGGGTTTCTTTTCCAACTGACAGGAGTTCACGGGGTTGATGTCCTCCTCCACATTCTCACTGAATAGGAGTCCACACTATGGTAGGCACTAAAAGGTGTTTCTTAAATGCAGACAGTGCAAGACAAAAGCTGAGGCAAGCAGGAGGAGCAGACTGTAACACACACCCTCTTCCTGTACCACCTTTCCAGACAAAGAAGTTTCTTGCTCCAGAGCCACCAACACAGCATTTTTCAACACTACCAAAGTTCTTTAAATACGACTCCTGTAACGGTGAGTTTCTCTGTCTGGTATCTGTTCTTACAACTCAACAACACACCTCCTTATCCAGGAGATGTTATTAGTGATGACTCACGGACAAAAAGACCAGATTCTCCCAAAGATCTTGTCTCAGTGGGACCTGCAGGGTGCAGGGCTCTCGGTGAGTCCTGAGCGTGTTTGGAGCCATGTGCTTTGTATTTTAAACTTTGCAATTTAATTTTTCAGGTCCCACCAGTCTTCGGGTGGTCACTCTTTACCTTTTAGTACTGTGACTGGTGCATGGTTAGCACAGGAGGTATTTCTAGCAGCAGGGAAAGCAACATTTCCTCTCCAACTAGTCCTGTGCCTGGAATAACACTGACATACTGGGAGCACTTGCTAGGTTCCTACTCTTTATCTCCCGACAAGGAGTCAAAAGTACCTTGTCAAAACTGCCAAGGGGTCGTTGCTTCCGCCCCAGAGGATGGCAAGGCTGACATGTCTCCACACACACTTTTCCAGGAGGGTTTAAGGCACGAGGTTCAGCCCTTTCCTGTCATTACTGCAATTCTAAACTCAGGTGGCCACACCAGCCCAGATGTGTGCCCCCCAGCTATTCCCAGCTTTCGGTGGTATATACCTCACTGAATGGGTAGGGGAAAAAAAAAAAATAAAAGTCCGAACACCAGCCAAAACCCCCACATTTCTGCATGTGACTGCCGGGTAAAGAAATGCTGTCAGTGCTGCAGTGCCCCGGCAGGGAACAGATCACTTCCCTGCCCGTTCCCTGACTCTCTACATGTGCAGGATGTTTCCTCCTAACTCGCCACTCCAGGGCAAACAGAAGTGTGACACACACTGTGACAAGTGACTGCTTCCCTTCTGCACCGGCACCTAACTCCTAACGGGCACCTGCAAAGCGCTCTTGTACCTGGCATTACCTCCTGGACAGCAGTTGCACACTTTAAACTTTCTGCTGTCATAAAGCCTTTTTCACACACTCCCTCCCTGCATGGCTCTACAAATCTGTCATGTGCTCAGGGATAAATCCCTTGATGCAGAGATTTTACTTTCCTTTTTTTTTTTCCCTCCATTATTTTAATATATTTTTTAATCATTTTAGTCAGCATGTTTTGCTTTGGAAATGGATTTTAGACCTCAGTGTTCTGCGAACACCCATGCATCCCTGAAATGCATTTATTTCTGTTATGGGTTAAATGGGTGCAAACACACAATGCAGATTCACCCTTAGGACAGGATTCCCCCCCACCCCAGGGACCCAATGACTCAGACAGAGAGAAAGGAGGCGAGGAACCTCCCCGCTCCGGGGTCTTGGTGTCAGTCCAGGTTCTGCCCATCCTCTCCCAAGGGATCCACTCCCAAGAGGTGTGTGGCGGAAGGAGCAGGGCAGTGGTGGGGTTCTGTGGAGATGGCTGGAGGGTGAAATTCATCCCCCGTGGGGCAAGGCGGACGTGTTCGGTCTGAAGTGACAGGCGGGCTCCTGCTGGCTCTCTGCACAGGGAGCCAGCCACAGCGCGCTGCTTTGTATGAAATCCTGGCCCCGCTCACAGACTGCCATGTGTCCAAGAAAATCCTCTTTTTTCTTTTTTTTTTCTCATCCTCTCTCTCTCCACAAAGAAATTCTTCCACAGAATTTCTTAGAATCGGAGGACGTTGGCCATTTAGCTGAGATTTCTGGCCGCAGCACAATTATAATTGGTCTCTCATGGATAGACTCGGTGCAGAGGCCAAAAAACTGCAAGGGTTATTAATGACTGAGTTCCCTTCTACTTCCTAACGGCCAGACAGGCAGGAAAGTTAGAGGGGAAGACTTGGGGCCGAGCCACCCCTCTCCTCTTGTAC
Source organism: Pterocles orientalis (assembly GCA_011057875.1). Lineage (NCBI taxonomy): Eukaryota > Metazoa > Chordata > Aves > Pterocliformes > Pteroclidae > Pterocles > Pterocles orientalis. Next base: position 436,771 of record WKFP01014753.1, on the reverse strand, counting down.
ACGCTGTCCTGATGCTCCAGCGCCTTCTCGCAGACTCCGAGCCATCCGCAGCCCAGACACCGGACGGAACGAAGAGCTGCGGGAGGTGGATCGGGGGTCCACAAGACCTCCTGGTGCTCAGAGACCGTTTTGGGAGCCTTGTCCTTGCAGCTGAAGAGTGCATGAGGGTGAAGTTAGCTCCTGCCTTTCCAGAGGCACCTGGTTTGCCACAGGCAAGGTTGGAAGGATAAAAGGACCCAGCTGGAGCAGCAGACTGAGACACGCAGAGAGCCATGGATCCTACCCCCTCCTCCCCTCAAATAAAAAGATCATCTCAGGAGAGGTTTAAACTGAGCGAGAAGCATATTATTATGATTATTACATCCCCATTTGACAACAATCACATGGCACGGTGCCAGCTGGCACCGGGAAGCCATCGCTGCTTCTCCTTCATTGCCCGATAAACATCGTGACAAGAATACAGCCCTTGTTAGGCTGAGAACCGAAGAATGGGAGAGGAGAGGCCAAAAACACCTCCTTGAACAATCACTATCGAGTAAACAGAGCTGCACTTGGGAAACACACATTTCAAACATATCTTCCCCGAGGATTTTTGGGGAGGGGAGCTGTGTGTATGGGTTGGGGAGGTGAGCATGTTCGCACTTGGGCATATTTCTGTGGTGTCAAATAGGCTAGTGGCAGCTAAGAGGAGAGTCCGTGATGCCCTCGTGTTGCAGGGGAAGATAAAAGTCCATGAAGCTGAGAATTTAGGGACGCATGCCAACATAGCAGCCTGGGTAAATTTGGACTGGCACTCCAGCCTGGTCACGGCTGTGCTCAGCCTTTGATAAAGGGTTGTCTCACAAGGGCTCCTAGCAATCCAGTGTGATTCCAGCAAGCCACTCTCTTATCAAAGGTCACGTCAGAAATTTGAAGATGAGGGAGAGAAGCAGGCCCAATAAATGTAGTTGTCACAGGACGATGTTTATTCATGTTAATGGTCCTGAAATCATAACCTCCCACAGGCAGAACAACTGTTTGGGAGCATTGGGAAAAACTGCTGTTTGTTCATCGGCGAAATCGTGCCTGTCAGCACGCTGCCGTGGTTGAGTAATTTCGCACTGAGCTTTGTACAGGGGAGCTAGCACTAGAGGTTGGGGAGAAGTGGATTTCAGAAAGACAAGTGCCATATGCAGCTCTCTGAGCATGAGCCACTTGTACAAGACAATCTCAAGGAATCATCAGCACAGCGCTGTTATTAGGTTCGTCTAAATGTGCCTCCTTTCCCTGTCGGTCTATGAGGCCAAGATGTTCATTTCTGGCAGCTGAAACAGTGATTTGACCCAAGCAACGCTTGCACCAACCTACCTGAACGAGTCAGGACGAGATTGGGACATAAAGGATTTTATGAGTTGTCATAAATGAGACAACTGATGTATTCTTGTTCTGCCCTGGCTTCCCAGGACCGGCCAAGAGACTCTCAAAGCGGATGTCTCACAAGGGCTCTTTAGGCATCAAAGTTTGGCATCTCCTCCCTGGAAATAATTGCCCAGCTACTGTCTCTCCTATGACATGGGTGGCCCTGCAGTGGAAGGTCCTACATTCGGTCCTGTTTCTGACACAGGTTTTTTCTGTGACCTTTGGCACATCTCTTAACTTCTGTTACATCTGAGACCACTTCAGCTCCACGCCTGAAACAGGCTGGGGTTCAGCTGAAGCTCCATGAGTCTTCTTGGACAAAGCTGCTGTCTCCTGAGCAGGCTCATCCCCATAGTCCTCCCTGAGACAGCAGCAAACCAGGCGGTGTGCTGGAAGTGCCATGGCCTTTGTGATACACGTGCAGCCATAAAGGCAGAGACCAAGGATGAGTCCATACCCTTTTTTCTAGCCTGCAATTTTCAGTGGGCTAGTACAGCCTCCTGCCCAGCTTTGCCTCACCTCCTGTCCTTCCTTCCACATGCTGCTGATCCAGGAGAGTACAAAGACTCTGTGAAATAAGAAGCAGATGGAAGCAAAAGAGATCTCTGATGAATACCCAAAGGGATCTGTCAGCGAAACCTTTTCAGTGGCCAGTTCAGCCTCCACCTCCCTTCCTGGGCCAAGCATCCCCTCAAAAGAGGGCTGCAGGAGGGCTGCATATATCAGGTCTAAGATCACAGCATGGCTGCTATCCACAGAGCACAAAAGCGAGAGGAAAACTGGAGAGGAGGGTCACAGCTAACATTCTCCACCAGCTTGTCCTCCCATACGTTAGCAAAACTGCGGCTGTGATCACGCAAGGCAACAAGGGAGGCAGTGTGATCTGCCATCATCTGCCCTGTGCCCCTACGTTAAGATTTAGATTGAGCTGTCAGTGGCCAAAGGCAGCTGCTGAGACAGCTGGAGCTCTCTGCCTTCATCTATTCTGGCTTTATTTGCTCCTCTGTTCCCTACTTGCATTTTCCTTATGTAATTTTGAATTATTAAAAATGACATTTCCTTGACAATGCGTTTGCACTACTCTTGAGATCAGATTACACTGATGTCGCTCTTTAATTTTTTCCTCAGAGAAAAGATTGTTTTGCACACAGACGGGGAGTCATTTATTTGGGGACCACATTCAACCCAGGTCCAGCTAAGCTAAGAATGTGATTTTTATCAGGATACATGTAAGAGCTGAAAGATGACATGGGAGGTGTGGAAGGCTGTCCGGAGCCGGCACATGCTGAAGGCTTCTCTCCAAGCAGCATGATACTCTGCAATGTGTTCCAGTTGGGTGGATTACGCAGGGAAAGAGAGGGGCTGGACAAAAGGCCAGCCTGCAAACACTCAATTGTGGCACTCCCCATTCGGAGCAGGAATGGCTGGTATGAACAGCTGGCTATCGTAGGCAATGTCCCAGCTTCCCTGTCTCCAGTCAAGTGTGCTACATGCACTGGCGGGTTGGCCCCTGTGCCCACGGGAGAGAAGCGCAGGCTTTCTGAATGATCAGTGCTTTCTGGGCATGTCAGAGATTTGGGAGGTGAAGGGGACAGAAGATGGATGTGTAAGACCTTGCTTATCCAACTCCCAGTTTATCACCTCCATTGAGCCCACACCAAAGTAGCCCCTTCCCCTTCTGCCTGTGCCTGTACCTCCTTACCCGCTCTGCTCAGTTCCTGGCTCCTACCACAAAATACACTTCATCCTCAGGACCCCTAAACCCAAACGCCCTCAGCAAAAGGCACACCATACCACCCCACATCCCCAGAAGTGCTCTCCACCTTGGGGAAAAACTCGTGCCCTGAGAGTACCTGCGTGGTATCATTGTCTCAGAAGACCCTCAGACCCAAGGACCTCATCTCCCCTTGGTACCCCATAAATGCTCATCAATAACGGGACCTAGTGGTTTGTCACATGTTCTGCCTACTAACCCCAGACCAGAAAATATTTGACCCTGAGTGATGTTTTCTTTCTCCCCAACCGTACTTTGCAGTATCAGGCTTCAATCTATGCCCGACTCAAACTTGAGCTAAAGAATGTGCCGTTGCTAATGTATAACCAGGGAGTGTGACGCTGCGTGTGAGAACAGCACACACCGCCAGTGTGAGAACAAGCAGCCGGCACATCAGGCGGCCCCATTGTGCTGCTGCAGAGCATTTCTCATGTTCTTTTTGCAGGTGTATCTGGAGACCTCAAGCTGAAGCTAGCTCCATCTACAGCTGCCTGCCCACTCCAGGGCCGAGCACATCATGGAGGAGCTTAAGACTCTTCTCTTCTAAGTGCTTGGTTTTAATCTGCACTGTTCAAAGTTGCCCAAGATCTAATTAATGTCAAATCTGCCTCTTACCCCACACCACGCTGTATGGAGTCTGTCTGGGAGGACATTTAACCGATAGCTCCCTACATCTATGGACTCGACATAGGAACTTGCTTCTGTCTTGGTGTGGTGAAGCTGGATTTGCTAAGCCTGTTGTTGGCCCCATTCCACTCCTCTCACATGCAAAACTTCTGCTGTGTGATGAGCTGACAGACATTGGGACATAGGGGGAACAGCTTCCAGGATGACTGTAACAGTGTGTTATCATGCACACAAAAGGTACTTCCTATATTTAATGACTGCAAAGGCATATGTGTGGTCATTTCATAGAATCACAGAATCACAGAATGGTTTGGGTTGGAAAGGACCTTAAAGGTCATCTAGTTCCAATCCCCTGCCGTGGGCAGGGACACCTCCCACTAGCCCAGGTTGCTCAAAGCCTCATCCAGCCTGGCCTTGAACCCCTCCAGGGATGGGGAATCCACAGCTTCTCTGGACAACCTGGGCCAGTGTCTCGCCACCCTCACAGGGAAAAATTTCTTCCTAATATCTAATCTAAATCTGCCCTCTTTCAGCTTATAACCGTTACCCCTTGTCCTGTCACTGCACTCCCTGATGAAGAGTGTTCCCCATCACTCCTGCAGCCCCCTTTAGGTACTGGTGGGCTGCTCTAAGGTCTCCTAGTGGGAAGCATTTCTGCAGCCCCATGGATACCATGCACAACCCAGTGCGCTCCCCGGCACCAGCCAGTGTCACCAAGGTTTGACAAACTGGCATTTGCTCGATGTGGGTGAAGGTGGCCCAATTAAAATTCCCTTGGATCAGCTGGGGCACTCCACTGTGGTCATGCAAAGCCCGTGTGGGAGAGGTGTTTGCTATGCTGCAAACGGTGCAGAGGATCACCCGGGCAGGACAGACGGCGTGGGCCAGGGCAGGGCTGTCCCCCACAGCAGCCGCCTCAGATGCACTCCGTGCTTCCACCCACCATGGGAACATTTCCTAATACCCTCCGACAAACCCAGCGTGCTGCTGAAGAACAGAGTTTGCCTGCAGCTACGGTGCCCAAATCCAAAATACGTGCCACAGCCAGCGTGCGCAAGGCCAGGCAGAGGCAGGGAGATTTTGCACGGCGTATCCAGAACAACCAGATGGGACGGTTTTTGCGCAGAGCGACTGAAGCTGAAGCCTGATGGCAGGCCAAGGCAGCTGACGGGCGAGCTGGGCCCTCGCGCAAGAGGAATGCAGCGCAAGGAACCAGCTCAGGACGCTGTGTGAGGGTCTCAGAGGAAATAAGAATTAATTTTGTGATTCACATGGTCCTAGGAGGCCCCTTGGGAAGTGTGCAGACTGGGAGCACTCTCTGCATCCCTTCTGCTGCTAGTATAGAGGCATCTGGCTACGCACTCGTGAGCTGGGGTGGTCCTGCAGTCTCTGCCAGAGTTGCTCTGGTTATGCACTGTCCAGGGCCAGCTCAGCAGAGACGAGGGCCTGTGATGTGACCCAACCTTGGACAAACTGCCCGGGACACGAGGAGGTCAGCCAGCCCCTCACGTCCCCACACTGCAGTTTGTGGAGCTCTGCTGCTGGTCAAGACAAGGCAAGATGCACCCTGTGGTGCCCAAGTGCCCAGGTGGGAGCCACTGTGGTGTCTGCACTGGAGACAGGATTGCTTGGAAGAGCTCATGCATGTCATGAAACCAGCTGTGGCATTGCAGAAGGACAGCACTGGGACTCTCGAGGCCTTGCTTCTGTCCCTGGCTCTGCCACAGCCTCAACAGGATGATGCTGGGCAAGTCACATCCCTCGTCTGTGCCTCCACCTTGAAACGTTGCTCCCTTGAGTTAGGAGGAGGATAACAAGGACACATCTTTGGGCTCCAGGGCCCGAGGGTCCCTGCAGGCTCAGACAGACAGCAGATGAGAACACCATCTTTGTGTGACACAACCACCGGTGTGTGGTGTCAAAAGATGACATAATGGGATATGAACGAACATTTGTCCTCTGAAAGAGAAAATAGCAGAAGCATGTGTAACCATTCGCCTTTCGTGCCAACATATTTTCCTTGTGTAAAGAGAGGCCCTGGCGGCCCTAAGGAGGCTGAGAGATGCCCATGCTCCTCAGGGAAGGGGGAACTATCAGGCAAGGATGGCAGCATACCCGCCTGGGTAAATTTGTGCATGCACTTCATGTTATAATAGGCTTTAGTATCTGATAACAGAGACCTGCTGGAGTCTGGCATGAGGACAGGAGGAATCAAAGGTCATGCCACGAATTCCAGTTATGCTGATAGGCATCTACAGCCAGAGGAAGGAGCTCAAGAACAGGAACTGTAAACTGATGGGGAGGGCTGGAAAACTGCTCCAGGGATGACAGGTATGGGCCATTTTGAAGCCCAACTGGACAATTGTATGCGCATGTCTGCCATAGGACATAGGAACATGTTTTCCCTAATGGAGTTTACCCACGAACTCTGCCATTACTGGTTAAACAAACCGAGTAAATACACTGCAATAAATTTATCAAACAGCTGGCACCCGTCTCTCCAGAGGCCTCTCCCCGATGGAGAAGCTGATTCATGACACAGCTGGGCTGATTAGCAGATAGGTAGAGATGCAAACATGTAGCGTGTACCTTGCACGAGGGGAACTGTCTGCACACGAGAACAGCTGCAAATGTATGTGACATAGCCCAAAGTTGCTCTGCCCAGTGCCTGCTTTTGACTCAGCATCCCATCACACACTGCAAGCCAGTCTGTCGCTACCACTTGCCTTGTGCCTTACCCTTAGCAGATGCCTGGGAGGCGCAGTGAATGAGTTCACACAAGGAGTGAGGCTCTGCAGCTGTGCACAGAGCTGGCTCGGTGATCCCTGCATAACAGCATGGCTCTGTGCCAGGCAGGCTGCACACGTCTGGAGGCAGGAACTGGTTAAGCTGTTTGGTCTTCCCATAGCACCTAACATAAATGGAGCTTCAAGGTCCTATGGTACTCAAATGGATAGGATAGAATAGAATAGAATAGAATAGAATAGAATAGAATAGAATAGAATAGAATAGAATAGAATAGAATAGAATAGAATAGAATAGAATAGAATAAGAAGAGGAGAGAGGAGAGG
>WKFP01014753.1:376657-429881 GCA_011057875.1 Pterocles orientalis | reverse complement strand
GAAAGGAAAGGAAAGGAAAGGAAAGGAAAGGAAAGGAAAGGAAAGGAAAGGAAAGGAAAGGAAAAGGAAAGAGGGATGAGGAAGCACAAGAAAAACTTGTAGCAAGTGACTGACACTTCCAGTTGTGTCACACTATATTATTGCCTCATGTATTTATACTTCTTCCTCAAGATGATTCCACTGTTTTCACAATACTCTCCTCCAGCCCCAGCCTAGACATGCTCACTCTGCCTTTACTTTTCAACTAATTCCTTCTATTTGGATTCACCTGCTTCACGGCTCTTGCTTTTTGCCTTTGCACAGGTACTGACAAGGGCTTTGCTGACATTGTCTAAAGCAAATTTTTGAGCTAGGAAAGATCTCGTAAACAGGCAGGAGGTTGAAACAGAAGTACAGCACAAGCAAGGACACTACAAGCTGCGAGCACTTTTTATCCTCAGAGCATCTTGTTTCCTGGCTCCTTTGCTGAGAATGCTACAAGCATCCTTGTTAGTGACACACGTCAGGTAGTGACAGAGCTACCTGTGAGGAACTGCACTAGGCGTTGGTTTCTAGCAACTGAACAGTCACCAGTCTGGACCACTGAGGCTTGCTCCAGACTCCTGGCAAACTGGTGGGGAAAATCTCACTGAGCTCAGGGAGGTTTGGCCTCAGCTTTAGAGCGAACGGCCTGAAACTGAAACTTCAGATGCATAAAACCCCGCCTATGCTTTAACTACAGGGAAACTGGACCAAAACGGAGAGATCTGAGCCTCAGTGAACAGATTAAATCACCCATTTAAATCAGCAAGCAGGAGAGCTTAACTTTAAATATTAAATCAAAACTTCTTTTCCATTTATCCTTTTTAACTATTTCTCCTAAAGAAAGATTGATACTCATCAGGTTGTAACCAGTGAGACTCTGTTAACTTAAAACCACAACAGCTGCTCTACTAACTTTGGTACTCTGTTACCAACAGTTAGTTTTATCTACACATATTTACTTACAGCTTTACATGCTTTTATTGGGTCTCGATTATTACATTTTTCTATGCTGGTGAATTATGATTTTTTAATTTGTTGCACAATTATTGTTTTTCTTCATAATTGATTCACATCAGGCTTCATTTAGAATTACATTTAAATCCACTAAGAATGTCTAAAATCACTATTTTATTAAACTCTTAGTTTATTACTTAAATAAACCACTTTAACTGCAAAACAGAAAAGAAAAAGTAATATTAAACAAAGGAAGTTGTATCAGTGGCTAGTGGGTTAAACAGGTTGTTCCAGGACACCATATACCCCAACACTGTAGATCTGCTGGATCTTGTCCTCTCATCCTCATTTTCCTCATAGGCTGGAGGAGAAAAACAAGCTTGTCTGCTTTTTCCAAACCTTGTTCAGTTTCTCAACTTTGAATGAGCAAGTCATTGAATCTAAGTTGTTGAATAAACTGAAATGGAAAAAATAGTTGACTCCTACTCACAGAAGAACTATTGCTCTCAAAAGTGGATTTAGCACTTACCAAGCTCTGGTTCCAGGTGCTCAGGCAGTGGTTTGGTTCAATTTTCTGAAATGTTCTGGCAGGAAGCATGTGTAACTTGATATTTAAAATGAAACAAGACAAAAAGCAGCTTTTTATCAAATATACAAAGCTTCATTCCTAATACAGGCCATTGTTCCACATTTAATTTTAAATATCTCTGTTTCAAAGGAGAGAAAATGTATTTCTTAAAATTATTAAAAGTTGGTCATTGTCTGCAACAGATGTTGAGAACAGTATAGGCCTTACATTCCCTGCCCAGTGACCAGACTACTTTAAGCTGCCACTAGGAGACTGGGGATGGCTTCAGTGTGACAAATCACTGCCCCAGAGACAAAGCTCCCAGCTGGGAATTATGAGCTTCCCCCAGGATGGCCAGAGCTGTCAGAACAGGCATGTCCCACCATTCCTTTTATCCTCCTCCACCCGCCCCATCTTTCCCATTACAATCACTGGCGAAGTCTTTCCATACTGTTGCATGACTGGAGAAAGAACCTGGAAAACACGAGCAGAGCACAAATCATAAATCAATGCTGAGACACCTGCTCAGATTGGCAAGGCACCTGAAACAATAGCTCAAAGATCCCCCCTCCTGGCCCCTCTGCCCACCCCAGGAAGGAGGTCTGATCCTGTGGGACACTGTGGGACACTGTGTGGGGCAGCCTCTCCCTGTGGGACACTGTGCAAAAGGTTGACACCCGTTGCTGTCCGAGGTCGCAACACTGTTCTGTTTCACTGCCCGTTGGCATTAATTAGCTCCCTACTGTCCTCTTTCTGAATCATCTTGACCAAGGATTCTCTGTTAGTGATTTATACTTGGCACTTCCCTGATAAAAGTTTTTCCACTCTAACTCAGCTTCAGTAAGACTCCTCTCTTCTTCATGCCAACTGCGATGTGTCTCACCTTCTGCCTCTCTTTGTAGTCAATGCCACAGGAGAGGTGAATGGAGGATCTCTGTGCCAGCAGCCCGTCCACTACTCTTCCATCACCAGTGCTCAGTCTGTCATCTTGCCTGGTGGCAACAAACATGTCACCATTAAGAAGAATTGCTTTGGGGTCAGATCCTCCTAACCTCCAGCTTCACTGGCTTCACTGGGACGAAGCTGTGTTATGCCAGCTGAGGAGCTGTTCCTTCAGGAAAACAAGGCACGGGAAAGACTGCCCAGGAGGGAAAAACAGGGTTTCTTAAAAGGTTAGCTAACACTGCTTTAGCTAAAGCCCACCACAGCCCAATTTCTGGAGGCTTATGGCACATAAATCTTGGATTAACTCGATATTCAGCAGAGCTTTGCAGTCTACTCGTAACACTTCCCAGTTCAGTGTGAAGAATTGGGCCTCTCATGAGCCTCTTTGCAGAGTTTCTCCAAAGCTCTGGATATCCTTCTCCAGTGTGGGATTTGCAGGAGACGCATTATGAGCAGGACACTAATCTGCTCCTCCAGTGCAGCATGTGGGGAAAGGAATCTCCGATGGCTTCCTACAGCATTTGATCCCTATTTCCTCCCTCGGATAATCTAGTGGAGACACCACTGTGCAGCCATTTCAGTCCAGACCCCAGTATTTAACCACTAGAAACATTCTGGTTTCAAGTTTTCACAGATGTTTTTCAGTGGAAGAGTATATCCTAGCTCCTCAATTAACTCAAGCAGATGAGGCAGTACGGAAAACCACTGCTGCCAGTCATTGCTCTCCAGGAGTCTGTATCCATCCCAGGAACCACGACAGAGAAGCCCAGACTGTTAAGAAACCATGGTGCCCACATTTTTGGTTTCCATGTTCATTCTCTTAATTTGTTTTAATGTCAGAGAGGTCTTCTGTTTCCAACTCAGGCTTCCGCCTAGAAGAAACCATTAACCATGTCTGACTGCCTCCAAGCAGGGTGGAAACAGAAAGGTACAGAGGGAAGATTAAGATCAAAACCCCAAACATAAAAGGAAATTGAAAGCAAAAAAATTGAAAAGCGGAATGGCATGCTTCATCTATATCATTGATAAAATATTTTGCAGTCCTGGAAAACTTAATAGCTTCTTGGGTATAATCTTTATGACTTTAAAGGGGTGATAAGGAAGGTAATAAAAAACTGTTTCTGAAAGGTTATGCGTTTTCCTAGTCAACTCAGTTTTTCCTTCTCACCTCCAAGGCTAACATTCAAACAGAAGCTTGGCATATATGGGCCGTGTTGGAACTTGGAAACTGTTTATTTAGTTTCTCCCAAGATACCACCTATGCAACCTTGCAGAGCAGGGCAAGAAAGGGAGCCCTGTGGAGTGGCAACGGCGTCTGAAAAGTGGAGGGTACATAACTCAAACTGCTCAAGTTTATTAAAACAAAATAGGTCAGTGGAATTGCCCAGAGGGTTACATAAGGTGGAAAGTAGCGCTCCACAGGAGAGGGGAAGGGAGCCTGTTAAAAGGCAAAGCCGCTCTGGCTTGTTTATGGCCGGAGATAACTGCCTTGCGGTGTGTCTGTTCTCCATAGCTGACAGGAGTATATCACACTCTTTATCTCCACAGCAGATGAGAATTTGGACTGAGCTGTTGTTTTGTGAGCTGCGGATTAAAGCAAATGGGGCTGTTATTAATTATTATGATTAGCATTATTATTATTTTGTCCCTGCCATCCCTGCGTTTCAGTCTTTACATCAGGAATTTCCTCACTCGCCTACAGTTTGCTTGCAGGGAATGTTAGGGATCATAATAACAGTAAGGATAAAAGCTTGATCCACCTGAAAAGGGTATATAAGAAAGGAGGGTTGAAAGTAGTTTACAGGCAAGGGAAACGTACTGTGGGATCCTGCAGAGCAAAGCTGGGAGATGACAGCCCAGAGGTCAGCATAAAGGCTGATAAAACATCTGGGAACACGGAATTTCCCCGTGGCCTGCCCAATGCACCTGTCCCAGCACCACGACCTCCCTCTGTTCCTCCTGCTCCTCTAGTGCCAGAAATCCAGCTTCACGTCTTCAACACCACATGCTCTGTCCCGGCTCCCCGGCCCTTCGGATAGACAGGGCAGGGAAGGCCTCTCTTGCAGAGATGCCAGGCAACCTGGAGCTCCCACATCTCAGTGAGGGTATCCTCAGTTTTGGGTTCCTAAATCCCAAGCCACTCGTGGCAGCATTCATCCTGCAGAACTGGAAGCCTTTTCACACCTCCTCCTTGGCTCCTGGGATACACTGCTCCCTCCTCTCTGCAAGCTTGGCTCTGCTTGTATTCAGAGCTCTCCCCAAAATCAGGCAGAACCCAGGTCTCACTGAAGATCATACGATTAGAGAGTACCTGATGCCACTATTTTTTCATGTGTCCAGGCCTGTAAGAAAGAATGAGGGCTCTTTGCTTGTATTCACCCTGATGCAATGACACCTGCCACCTACTGAATGGGCCACGACCTAGGAAGCTCCTCAGCAGCTCCAGGAACAGGTCCCTGGGAGGGAACACAGACCACATGCCATTGAGCCATTTGCTGAGAGCTGGTCAGAGAAACAAAGCTTTTCCTTTCATGGGAAAATGCTGGATCATCAAACCCCACATTTTTCATAGGGGTCAAACATCAGTTTTGATGACATTTTGAGGAGAAAGTTTCTCTGATGCAGGACAGAAAGCAGAAAGTTGTTTTTATTCTTGGGGGAGGGCAAAGAGCTGAAGGAGACAGATGGGGAAAAGAGGCTACAACCATATTCAATCCACTGGCCAGGTAATAGGGGAGCCAGTTCAAGTTTTGCTCTGCCTGATCCAGAACCAGGGCTGGATCTTCCCAGCTGGGAAGGGGGTGAAGGCATCTCTCCCTGGACAATTTTTGCAAGCCATTTTTGAAAAGGCCTGTGTTCATCCCATGTCAGAATAGCAATTCTAACACTCTAAAAATGTCTGTACACAAGGACTCAGCTCTTCTAGCCAGACCAATGGTTTGCATTCTCCTACAATTCATCTGCACCCTTCCAGCTTACCAAGCAGCAAAGGCATCTATGCCATACGTCAGGGTCATGTCCCTGCAAGGACAGAATGCCCTGGGATAAGATGTGAGCCCTCTCCTCCAGTCAAAGCACCACTTCCTTTCTTTCTTGTGCAGACACTTTCCTCTTTATCAGCCAAACTCTGCCATGCCATTGTGGATCAGGCTCTCAGCTGCAAGAGCACCGACTTCCTCCATGCTATGCTGATTTATTGTGGAGGAGGATCTGGGCCTCTGGAGCATAGCAAAGATGCTGCCACCCCAGCACTCAGCCCTTTCTGGAACAAGCCCACAAACGCACTGCAAGTTCCTATCCCGACCTGTCAGAAATGCACCGAGCTGCTCCTGCAATATCCACCTGGCACATGAGCACTGCTCTTTCGGGCCACTGTCTTACCCTGACAGGCCTGGCCCTGTCTTGTCGGCCCCTGCTGCTGGGTGAAATGCATTTTCTTTTGGCACACAGATGCCTTTGTTCAGCTGGCTCTGCTCTTTTCCAGGGATCATCCACAGCCCCTGCAGCTCTCACTCTGAGCTCTATTCCTTTTTGATACCTTTGGAAGTCTGTCTTTTGTGGTTCATTTACACCAAAGCTCAATTCAAAAGGGATCCGATGTGTATGTTTTCCGGTGGGACAGGCTTTGGCAAAGCAGAAATCCTCCTCTGGTGTGGCAGCTCGGTTCTCCTAACAGGTAGCCATTTCCACAACTAGTTCGGATCTTCATTCCTCCTCGCGTGTGACCAGGTGCCTTAATTCCTGGGGAGGGAAGAGCACAGCGTGACTTATACGGTCCACAGTGCTACAGGCCTTTGAAACTCTCTATTTTCTACTCCTTCAGCTTCGTGCTGGCTCCAAGAGGCCAAAATTTAAAGCAGGCCTGTGCTCTAGTGAGTAACTGATGTAATTACGCTCACTTGTTACAAGGGGAAGCTTTCACAAGAGGGGGAGGCGGTGGCCCCACGCCAGGAGGTGTGTCCCCGATGACAAGCCACAGAGCCAATCACAGCCCCGAAAGATCATCACATTCATACCAAAAAGAAAAGAAACCGCCCCAGGGTATTTATATTGAGGAAGGGGGGGAAAAAAAAAAAAAAAAGAAAAAAAAAAAGAGCTGGCAACGAAAGAGAAAAAGAGACTGAGAACCTGCAACTTTGTTAACTAACTCTGCAGCTGAATTCAACAAGGCCAGGCCGGTCCCCCTACAAATCTTGCTTCCCATCCCCTCCCTTCCCAAAGCATCTCTGGAAATCTGTCGCGTAAGCTGGAGTGAAAAGTTCAGCTGCTTGCAGTGGTCCTTCTCTCCTGAGCTGCTGCCTGCGGGGCTGAGCAGAGCTGATCCCCAGACAGGCCAGGGAGGGCTGAGCCCCAGCAGAGAGGGTGGGCAACGGTCCCCTGGCAGGGCGGGGAGGGGGACCTGCCGGGAGCCCCGGTGATTAATAATTACCTTCACAGCACCCAGCACGGGCTTACACCGCTGGGGAAAGAGAAGGCAGGTTCAGCTGTAACCCAGGGGTAACCGGTCAGCATTTATACAAATGCTGAACCACCAAAACCCAGCCGGCCACAGGTTATTTAGCCCACTTACACAAGAGGACTGCGCAGTCCAAAGGATGAGGGGGCCTGTAGCGGCCTAGAAAGCCCATTTTCTGCCACTGGCCTGTTGGATGAACCGAGGAGGGGGGAAGAAAACCCCACGCTTCCTCTCCCTGAGCGGCGTTTCGTCCCTGCCTGCCCTTTCTGCTGCTCGGACTGCCTGTTCCCCTGAGAACAGACTGTCTCTGACCGCGTTTGTGTGGAGCCTCTCACAATGGGGCTGTAATCTAACCTCAGTGCGAACACTCTGCCATTAATAATAATAAAAGTGCCCATCACACCCTGCAGCGGTTACGGACAGGGGACCAGCAGCACCAGGGCCGCTGGGCCGGGGAAGGCCGCTGCCCTCTGGGCTCTGGCTGGGGGGGTGGAAAGAAAAAAAAAAAAAAAAAGGTCCGTTCACCGCCTGAGGAAACTCCCCAGCCGGCTCCGAGCCGTGCCACTGAGGCGGCCCCGGGGACAGCCGCCGCCCCGCGCAGCCAGGCCGGGGCCTGGGCCGGGCCGGGCCGGGCCGGGGCGAGGAGTGGGGCTGCCCTGCCACCTGCCGGCTGCGGAGGCTCCGTGCGAGGCCGGCTGGGGGTGAGGAGCGGCGGGGGAGCCGCGGGCCTGCGTGGAGACCCCCGGCCCTGGATCCCAGACCCATCCGCAGGCCCCCGGGGGGCTGGGACGGGCCCGCGGCGGGGGGAGGCAGGGCTCAGCGCTGTCCCCGGGGAAGGGGACCCCGGCCTGCCTCGGCTGCTGGGCCACCACCGTGTTTGTCCTTGCCCTCCACGGCCTGGGTCAGAGCCCGTGGGTGTGCAGCCTGCAGGGCTGCAGAGGGCCAGGGCACTGGGGCAAATGGTGGCCTGGAAGGGGCATCGCGGAGGGATGCGGAGCGGGAAAGGCAGAGTTTCCCTCTGCCATGGCTGCGCTGTCAGCCCCGGCTCTTTGTTCCCTCTCCTCCCCACCTACCATACAATCGCCTGGCTGTTGCAGGCACACACAGCTCTGGCCGCTCAGCCCCTCCCCTCGCAAAAAACACGAGACCGAAGAAACTCCTCTCGCATCCGCATGCGATGGAAGATGGGGAGGAGACCTTTCCCACGCGGTGCGGGGCTTTCGGTGGTGTTTTCCTGTGGGGCTGGAGTATCTCCCTGGCTCTGACCCGGGCAACAGGTTGCTGTTGCCAGCTGACCGTTCGCTGGTGGCCAGGCTGGGGTGGGCAACGGGGCGGCTTCTGAAACACCAAAAGATCTGGGGGCTGGGGATGGGGGAAAGCAGAAGGGGCACTTCCAGGTGGCGGCTTTCAGTCTCCAGCTGCAGGACTCGGAGGCTAATTGCAATGGCCTCAGAGGGAAGATGTGGGCTCAGTCCAGGAGAGAGCCTATGCTGTGCAGCAGCTGTGCCAGACATCAGGCTTGCTGTCACAGCCACTTGTCCTCTGCTGAAGGTGGTTCTCAGACCATCTCCGCCCCACCCTGCTCTGCAGTCCCTTCTTTCCCTTCCCACTAGACTTTCCCTTTAGCATCACTCCCGCCTTCTCACCCTGACACTACAGCTCATTCCCTTTTTCACTAAAGACCACCCATTGCCATGGTAACATTGCCTCTTACAAAGTTGTCGAGCAGACACAAAGATATGTGTCTCCCCTGCTTCGCAGCCCCCCTCCTCACCATCCCGGTTAATAGGCCAGGACTGTGCCGGTAGGGAGGAGGTGGAGGGCTCTTGCATTTGATTTTAATTGTGGAGGGAGAGGTTATTCCAACCCCTTTGCTCAGAAAGTGCTGCAACCGGTGGCCACCGGAGGGAAAGAGCTGTCATTCATGGGCCACCTGAAAGCCCTTGAGTGCAATGGTGCCACGGGCGGATACTGGTAGTGCAGATACTGGTAACACTGGCCATACACAGGGGGATGGCATCTGCCAGTTAGAGGGGACCGGCCCACGGGAGACGTAGAAGAAGAGAATTCAGACATGCATTTGATCCCCTACGAACAGAACATATCTCTGCTGCAATTCTGTTCTGCTGCTGCCTCCCTGAACAGCTCTGGTTCTCTTCCCAAAAATGATTTGTTCAGCTCATGGATTTGTAGCTGACCGGCCTGTCTGCAGGACTGCTGACACCCCTCGCTGCCACAGCTATACCATGAGCAGTGCTGGTACTACCTGTGTGACAGTGCTGCCACCGTCTAATTTAAAACTACCCTGGGTACAGCTGTAGCTATGACTGCACTGTAGCAAACAACTTCTACTCATCAATTTCTTGTTGACTTTTCTTTCCCTTCCCTTCTCTCCTATGTACATCTCCTCCTCTCTTGATGGCTCTGCCCCAGGCCTTTGCAACTCTGAGTAAAACCTTTCCTTCTTCCTCCTGCTCATGGCTTCTCTGCCCTTTCACTTTCGCCGTTAAGTTCTTTCTGCTTGAAACCAGGGAAGGATCCCCTCTATCCCCTTCTCCATTTGTCAATCTGGTCCCCGACAACTTATAATTTTTATTGTATAGTCACCATACCAACCTGCCAAATCCTCTCTTACCTTCCTTCTAGTACTCCGTAAGCCTTCATCTCTTCCATAGACTCCCCTCCCCAGATCTATCTTAATACCATCACCTGAACTTTCTGCCCTGACCAGTCTCTGCTTCACCCCTCCAAGACATTTGTCTAGAGGTGGGTTAGTACTCACAGTGCAAAGCCTCAGGCCACTCTCCTGGTCTCAAGCACCGTGCGTTGCTACTGGAGTGCATCTGCGCCGAGCTTTTGCACCGCAGCTGTGCAGCGGAGCTCGGTGTGAACATCAGGAGCTGTTTGCAAATGTGCTGCTGAAACTGCTGACTGCCCCAAAGCGGGAGTACGCTTACAGCACCTGAGAACTGCCTTTGAACATTCATATTCAAAGCAAAGGTGTAAAATAAAATAAAATAAAAGGCAGCTGGCTCAAGGAGAAGAGGGAATGGTATTAGTAAAGTTTTTGCTTTGGCAACCATGAGGGACAAAATGGCATATAAAGGAAATGAATTTTGTCTCCTCTATCTTTTGTAGCAAATGGGAGAATCTGAGAGGAAACTAGAACTGGTGCCACTAAAATGAAGAAAAGCAATAGAAACTGTTCCTGACATACACACCTGGATGCATCCCAAAATAAGCAACGTATTTCAATAAAATAAAAATAAACACGTAGGTGATTCCGGGCTTTAATTATCTTTGACAAACTCCACTGTCAAAGTCTCTCTGACTGACTGCAAATTTTTAATCCTCCTAAGTTTGAATGAGAATTAGGAAGAAAATTATGGTAAATGAGGCTGTAGCAACAATGGACTTTCCCAAAGGCTGAGAAAAGTCCATGGAGAGGAAAATCTGCCAAGCCAGAAGTGCGAAGGCACCCCTGACCCCGCTGCTCTAGTCCCTACGTGTTCCTTCCCCAGTAAGGAAAACTGTAAACTCAGCAACACCCATGACATGACAATCAGCAGGGTCAAATCCAAACATGAATTTTGTTTGCAAGCCAGAGCTTGGCCTAAATCCTTCTATGGTCCACCCTTGTTCCAGCCATTGTTCTAGTCCAAACATTTACCAGTGCTCTGCTCTAGTCTTCTGCTTATTCTCTTGGAACTTTTCTCTAACTTTTATTTCCATTCCAATTTTTTTCCTGGAGATCTTGCCAACACTCCACCACACTATGTCAGGAGCATCTACTCCATGCTAATTTTACAGTCATGATCCTTTCATTACTGTCTGGTCTCCTTCACTCCGGCATGAAGGCTGCAGCCCTGGCCTTTCTGCAAAACTCAAGCACCAACATGCCAGTTCACTTCTCCTAGATGTTTCTCTGGATGTTCATCCCTCTCCACAGGCTCTAAGGGAAAGCCAAGGCTTTATGAGCCCCCCCATCTTGTGTTAAGTGGGATGAATTCAAGTCTTGCTGAACACCGTGTTATTTTCCCAGTGTAGCTTTTTCCCTCTCTAATAACAGATAGGCTGTGATCCCCTGAGAAAAGCCCCCCAAGAGACAGGATACCTTTTCTCCTCATCCATAGAGTCCTTGGAGTAATCCATATTGCTCCAAACTCCTAAGATACTCTTAGGATACCTCTCGCATTCACATAGGACAAGCCTACATCACGCACCTGGATGTCACCGGCCTCTTCATCAGTTAGGACAAACCAGCACAGTTCCAGTGCCTCCAGGGAGGCTGTGCTGTTTACACCAGTCGAGGAGTCAGCCCCCTTGAGGTAATACCAGCCCTTAACTGCGGATCTCATGGACTGCTTGAAGCATCACAGTCCCTCTTGGGCTGCCTTCTTCACTTCTGATTGCTGGTGAAATTGTTATGGCTGGAGGAAAGCCACTGTTATAAAAAGGCACATACTACTCAATATTCTTTTTAGTTTTGACAAGCCTGCCCCATCCTAGATTGCTCCTCAAAGCTCCCAGCCACGACAAGACACTTTGGACCCTCTCTCAGCCTTTTCAGAGCTACCCTGGGAGTCTGCAGAGCCGCTGGGTAAGCAGCAGAATAGAACATTCAGCCATTAATAGACAAAAAAAAGTCTGTTATGCTCTGCAGGAGGGAAACCATTCAGCTTGTGCGTGGTGGCACTCTCAAGCATGGAGAGGCTGCACATCCAGCACAGGAAAATCTGATCAGAAGAGCAGTGTTCAAAGGCCAGTGGCTTCTGATCCTTTTCCCTGTCACCTCCTCCTAACCCAGTGTCACTGACTTCCCCAGAGCTGCCTCCTCTCTCTGTCTTTCCCTCTCCTCCCGTGCACAGACCAGCAAAAGGCAGTGGACTGTCCAAGAGTTGATTCAGTAAACTGATCTTCCAGGCTAGGTCAGATCATACCTGTTTCCTGAGAACAATTTTTATTGGCTTGTAAAATAATCATTTGGCTTGTTCTGATCCCAGTGGCAGGTGCACCTCTGAGCAGCATGAAAAGATTTGAAGGTCAGGACGTGATACTGCTTCCTCTGTTCTCCTCTTCACACCTTTCAGGCCAAAAGATCCTGTCTGTTCCCAGGCATAATCTCTTCAAACACCTACTTAGAAATTATATAGAAAATGGAGACTTTTTTGGAGCTGCAAAGAGCAACAGAACAAGCTGTGGCAAGAGAAAATATAATTAGATATTAGGAAACATTTTTTTTCACAATGAGGATGGTCAAACACTGGAACATGCTGTCCAGAGATTGTGTAACATCCAGCCCTGGAGATCTTCAGAGCTCAAGTGGACAAAGCCCTGAGCAACTAGCTCTAAGGGTGGATCTAATACAAAGATTGGGCATGCTTTGAGCTAAGGCTTGGACCAGATGACCTCCAGAGGTGCCTTCTAACCTGAATTATTATCTGAGTTATGAATCTATAATTGCAGGAGCCAGCTGTGCTCCCCTATGGCACACTGCCCTGTGCAGCACCCTGCAGCAACTGAAAAATCTGTTTTGCCAGCTCGGACTGTCTTGGACTTGAATCATTTGGGGAGCCTCACTGGGGAAGCAGAGTGGAAGTTTAAGAGATTGCTCTGACGGTCTTTGTTGCACACTCTCAAACAGCCCAGAGCAGGGAGGGACGGAGCCGGGATTCACAGCATGTCCTGCACAGGGTAGCACCGTGTGGGTCATGCAGCCCATGCAGGCATGTCTCTAAAATGCATTATGGCACCATCCCTGCCTCCATGGTGCTCATTCCCCTGGGCTGACCATGCTCCCCTTCTGCAGGAGGAGTTCTGTTAGAAAGCAGAATGAAGTTACTCGATATATAAATTACTGTCCCCTTCCTATGCCAGGACACTTGCAAAGTGTTTAGGTAACATCCTCTCCTGGGCAACTCCTGTGGCAGGGTGGTGTTGTAGATACACCTCGAGGCTCCTCCTCACAAGATCGAACCTTTAACAGATGGGACACCAGGTCCCAGAGCCACCTCAGCACCCTTGGGATTATTTTGGAGGGACACTCCCCGATGGTCAGAAAGGAAAGGCAAAAGAGCCCCATAAGCATCTGCTGGACATGTAGAAAAGCCCTCCATGGTTACTCTTTGCTGTTGCCTAAATCTACTTCTCTTTCTTACTCTTCAAAAAGGAGCCAGATCATCCCAGAGAGTTAGGATAACCTCCATCCCAACGTGCCCAGGTTTTGGAATCCCTTAGGACCATCTTTTGATTAGATTGCCATGCTACAGAAAGAAATTGCTGCCCTGTCCTTGGTGTCTGGAGAGCACACGTCTCTGGGAGCAGTGGTAGAAGAGCCAGGAGAGGCAGGGAGTGGTGAAGTCTTGAGAGATGCCTTTGGTGTGGGAAGCAGCTCCCACCTGGGGTTTGGACATGGACCATTCCATGAATACCTGTTTGTGTTTGTAAGTGCATCCCATTTCCCAGTTATCAACGTGTAGTATGCTTCTCCCCAGAAATTTCTGCACAGAAACTGCCATTCAGCCACTGACTTCTCAACCTGGTCCCCAGGGAGATTTATAAAGTACCTTCAAGGATGGGCTGGGAGCTAGAATTGACAGTCTCTCTAGGAGGGAAAACTCATGGGCTCAGCAAATACACTGTTTTATGACACAGTGCTGCTTGTTCCTCACTACTTCTCATCCCTCACCCTTCCACAGGTGCTAGCCACCTTTTCCTCAAACTGCCCAGTGGATTAGCAAAACTAAACTAAACTCAAAACATTTGTTCTCAGCCAGCATCTAGCAGGAATTTGCTGTTTGTGGTTCAAAACTGAAAAGGAGGGGTTTGTGCCTGAAAGTTTCACTTTTTATTTTTTCAAATGATACAATTTGATTTAAAGAAACTGTCCCTCCCTACAAGCCTTATCTGCTTCATAGCTCTTAGGGCTTGGCGGTTGCAGCACTGTGCTCGCCAGAGGAGCCAACGTGACTCATCTGCTGAAGCAGAAGGAGGATGACTGAAGAAAACCCAAAATTAATGATGAGGGCCAAAACTGTAACACAGGCAGAGATGCAGACACACAGTGACAAGGCAGCGGGTGACTAGGGCAAAGGAACGGCGTGCACGTCGTATAACTTGGGAAAGCATGTGCTGCATGGTGGGAAGTGCTAAGCTGATAATGACAGGAAAAAAGAAGATGACACAAACGGCCAGAAAAACCTAAATGGTCCCTTGGATCCTGTGAGGATGGAGAATAAAAAATATTGTGTCTGACAGTGGTGCTGCGAGAGATGTGAAGTAGCGTTACAGTGCCTGGGTGGGATAAATGAGCCGACTGGATTGTTAGCGCGGTGGGATGCAATCTCTTTAGATGTGACAGAGATGGGAGCAGGGATGATACTTCCCATTCAGGGCCTTTCCACACGCCGTGGACTACCAGCAGATCCTAATTGGAAGTTTTAATGGCTGGAGCGAGATGAACACACGTGTGCACACATATAATAAAGCAGGAAAAAAAATGGAGTTGGTGTCTGCTGTAAGCATGCACAGCTCAAGAAAGAAATCAATCAATTCCTGCCTAGTCACATAACACTAATGGCAAGGTCCCGGTGCTTGGTAGTCAAGGAGGATTTTAATTACAGTTCCCACATGTCTGCTGGGAAATGCACAATGCTAAACACCAGCCAGCAGAGACTTTCTCAAAGAGCTTCAATACCATTTTCTGATTCAAAGCGCTGGAGAGACGTGTTAGGCTGATAGCTCAGTAAACCAGTAATGGGATACGGAGCCTTTCACCTCGAGGTCACCTTCTAGTGACCCATGGTTATTACCATCTGATTGCTGCTGCCTGTGTGAAATGAGGTGAGGAGCTTGGACCAGTTCCTCATGGCCAAGTGCCTCTATTGCACAAAACCAACCGCTGTAATTGGTGCTAATTGGCCCCCCTTGTCGCCAGCCTCCGCAGAAGGGCAGGACACCCTGGCTCCCTGCTCCCTCCTGGGGGGCATCCCTGGCGAGGCATCAGCCCAGTGCCCCCCAGGGCTGGAGGTGGGATGGTTGGGTGGGCTGGAGCTCTTTGAAGGTCCTTTTATTCTGGTGGGGAGGAGGGCGATTCCTCGGGGCAGGGAAGGATTAGGAAGGGCCGTCTCCTTTAAGGAAGAGAGAAGCCCCCCTTTCCGCAGGCTCTCCCAGCTGACGCACAATGGCATGCCACCTCCTCGGCTGCACAGAAATGATAATCAGAGGTTCAGCAAACAGGAGAGAAAGAGAGCTGCTCCCTGCCCTCCCGCCCCTCCATCGCATGACTCCTGTCACACCACATGAGGTGGCAGATGGGTCGTCTCACTGGCTTTTTTAACCCCTTCCTCCCCCTCCCAGCCCACTCCCAGAGGGGTGTGTAGGGGGCCTGGCAAAGGGAGGAAGGAAGCCCTGGTCCAGAGGCTGGTTTTGCCATGATGAGGAGTCCCAGCTGTTTGCACAGAGGGCCATGCTGTATCATGTCAGTATCACAGTGTTACACCAGTTGCTCGTTTATAAGATTGTATCTGTGCTGAGGTATTTGGATCCATCCCATCTCAGTCAGCAGCTTTTCCAGGATCCCACATCCAGACAGGGAAGATGTATCCAAAAGGGATGCAGGGAGTCGGCACATCACAGAGGGATGGAAAAAAAAAACAGGATGAAAGAACCTTCCTGTCCAGGGACTCCATCTGCTTTACTTTACGGGCATTATTCACACAAGTTGGCAGGGAAAAGCTCCCTTTCTCCCCCTCCACCTCAGCACTGGCTGCCAGCATCTCCTTAGCCGAGTAAGCTTCACTGGACCAACCCCTATGAGTCAGTGCTACCCCTGGTGCAGGGGCAAAGCCTGGGTGACACCTCAGGGTCTTTTGCCACCCAGTTTCTTCCAGGATGCTCTGAATACCAGCAGCTTGAGGAATGGCTGCAGGAGGATGCACCTGCCCAGTATCTGCCTGTCTTTGGTGGCTTCTTTTTTCCAGCTGTGGTATGTGCTGTCAAAAAAAGAAAGAGCCTGGAAATCCAAGCTGAGCTCTGCTACTGATTACATTGCTTCAGTCCAATCCTGTCACCCCTGGTCTACAGGGACCTGGAGTTATGCCACTGTTTATTGCCAGGCATTATTAACATGAGAAATAATAGTTCCTGGCACAAAGGTCAAGGGGGAGTTGGGGCATCTTCAATGAATTCCTCAGCATTTCCAGCATTCTTTGGGAGCGCGCTATTGTTGTTCTGTTGTGTCACATTTATGATGTGCGTGCTGCTTGTACTCGATCCCTTTGGCACATTTTGAAAGGCCACACAATGCAAAGGGACACTGCTCAGGAGGAAGCTGTGTGTGCTCTGTTAACGCAACCAAGCGCTTTGCTTCTGGAAATGTGTTCGGTGTTATCACCATGAGCCGTGGCTTTGCAATGCCAGTGCCATCCAGAACTGCATGTCAAGTGTCTGCTTAGAAGCAGGAGCTCAGGAGCAGAGAGGGTAGGGGTCAGCAGTTTTCAAAGGGCTGCATGCTGCATTGTAGTTTCCTATCCTAAGTCATTGTGGGCATGCGGTGAATCAGCGGCATCTTGGCCTCTGTGGCAAGCAGCGGGTGTCCAGTTAGATGTTGAAATGAGAAGAAGCTGGGAGCCCTGATCTCTCACGGAGACAAGTTCAGAGTGCAGCAGGCAGAGTTTGCTGCTCACTGTCTTTGACAGCCTGTCATCAGGCTGCCCCTGCTGCCTCCCACCAGGAAAGGGCTTTCTTGTTCACCCACCCCTCACTTTTCCTTTCCACACCTGATGCTGTCATGAGAAACTGTAGGCTGCAAAGCTACTCCAGTCTGAGCAGGAGGGACTGGCAAGATTTTGCAATGATCCAGGACTCAAAGGCAGTGTCTGCACATACCAGATGTGTAACTTGCTTTCCTCCTCCATGCCCAGCTTCCCAGAGGTCCAAATGCAGAATTTAGGAAGGCAGAGGCTCTTCTTCATCCTTAGAAAGTTCCTAGCTCTAAGTCAGTACAACCTTGATGCTGTGAGCAATACTATTAATTTATAGCCATGGGTCTTCCAGAACTGCACAACCATCCATTTGGGAAGAGCCCCTCTGGGTTAATGAACTCTGCAGACAGTAGCTCCAGCTGCAGGTAGGGTTTTCTATCCTTTTTCTGCTTATGAAGCTTCTCCGTAAGAACTGCAAGTCCCTGTCAGAACACACCATGCCTCAAATCAGAGCTGGAGTCAGGTTTGGCTGCTTCAAGCTGCCACGCTGGAAGGCAGCACAGCACTGGGGAGTCAGAAGCAGACCCAAGGGCTCGCCAGGGAAGCGGGGTGCACTGGGCTCAGCCCGTGGCAGTGCTGGGCTTGCAGGAGGGGACAAGGTGCAGAGGCTTTCCCCTGGGTGCAGGTCTGGTTGGTGGTGACAATGGAGCAGCCTGAGAAGGGCAGCAGCACAGGAAAGCCTTGCTATTGTTCTCTGGTGACAAAAAGAGCCCGTGGAATAGACGTGCTGAGAGTGGGGCTCTTTGGGACGCAGATCGTTTCATAGATTTGAGCTGATCAGTGACACTCGCCGTCTCCCACCCTCCTCCACATCCTGCTGTACATGTGTTTCAAAGGACCATTACATTTGTATTTTACTAAATACACTGCTCCTAAGAGGAGAGGAAGCCACCGAGCTCCCTGCCCCCACTCCTCCGGGCCCCCATTAAGCCTGTTTGCCTGTGATTTCTTCCAACTGACAGAGCCAGTCTGTTAGCAGTTAAGTTAAACAGAGCTTGTCCTGTAATAACCCCGTTCAGGCTGCTAATTGGT
The DNA here is from genome assembly GCA_011057875.1 of Pterocles orientalis. Taxonomy (NCBI): domain Eukaryota; kingdom Metazoa; phylum Chordata; class Aves; order Pterocliformes; family Pteroclidae; genus Pterocles; species Pterocles orientalis. Next base: position 412,138 of record WKFP01014753.1, on the reverse strand, counting down.
ACCAGCACCTAGTCCCTGCCTCCTCCTCGCTGCTGGCAGGGCTTGGCTCTGCAGCACTCCTGAAGCCACCCTGTTCGGGTCTGCGAGAAGAGATGTCACCTGCTGGCCTTCACTCTGGGACAGGGGCTTTCCCGTCAGGGCACAGTGACAGTGGCAAGGGGAGGTGAGCAAGGACGAGAAGGAGCTTTGCCAGAGAAGCAGTGACCACATCCCTGGATGCGCTCTGTTCCCGCTGCTGTAATTGAAGCCAGCAGTTGCTCTGCCTCATCTGGTCACAAAGTCATCCTAATCCTCTCCTTATGACATCACAGTGCATTGCCATGGAAACAATGATGACATCCCGGCATCACCACAGCAACATATGGCTTCACAGCGGGGAAGGTAGACAAGGTACCACGCGAGCTGGACACAGCTATACGGCGCTGTTCCAACGTTAGACCTTTGCAAGATCCCATGAGGAGCCCAGCTTCCCTGGAGAGGCAGCTATTGCTGCTACCAAAATGCCTCAAGGTTATCTAATAACACACAGCCCTCATAGAGCACCATGCACTAGGAACAATTCAAGATGAGCAATAGGTGAAAATCAAGATCCTGGAAAGGAGTTCGTTTGCAGTGCTGCCCAGTCCCTTGGAGAAGCTTCCATAGCCGGCCAGAGGTTTGTTGTTTGGTGCTCATAGTGCCTAGGTTCAAATCCTTTGGATGACCTGCGGGAGTATGATACCATTTCAATTCCATGAGAAACTTATTTTACTGCTCGAGATACTTTTAGGCATCACATTTCAGTCTACCGCACAAAATGGGCAGGATTATTTCTGCAGTCATTTGCCTCTCAAAGAACATACTCATCTGCTGAGGGACCAGCAACACTCACTGTTTGTGAGGAGCCACCCCCACTAACACACACTGAATTTCAAATATTTGCTGTCAAGTCACAGGACAAATCAAAACAACCAAAAAAAAAAAAAAACCATAATTGCTGACGGGATTTTTTCATCGATGAAATCAACAAACAAATGCAAGGAGACCGCAACTTCATAGTGAGTGAAGTTCAAGGAAAAGAATGAGAAGGCTCAAACTGACAGGCTGCTCATTGTGAAATATTTGTGCCACTCCTAATATTATTATTAGTCACTTGTTGTACATTTCTGAAGCAGTTAACTCATTAATTCTCACAAAGCCCATGGGAAGTAAGACAGTCATTACCCATTAAGGGAAAGCCCTGGCTGTCAGTGATGCCAAATGTTTTGGCTGAAGGGAAGCTGCTAGAGAAGAGGATGCTCTGAACTTTTTGGGAGGTAGGGTTCTGCTGGGGCAGCACAAGATCTTAGAAGTTCTTCTCATTTTGGCTGTATCCAGGGTCAAACTTGTCCACCCGCGGTAGGGAAGTGCTTCCAGGCACTGAAGGAACAATCTGTCCCTGCATCCTTCTCTAAAGGCCTTTGGTGCAATCCTGAGGGAAGGGTCTCTGGCCCCAAACACACACAGGAATATCTGTCAGGCCCGATGCTGCTCCCAGTAACTCCTGGGAATGACGGGAGCACTGGGTCTTTCTCCTGAACCCTGCCACATCTTTGTGTTGGCTCCCTAGGGGAACAACTGGAAGAGCATCCTCATGCACAGCATGATCCCACCCTGCACACATTCTTGGGAGGAAAAAGAAATTTCTCTGCTCGCTGCCCAAGTGCAAGCTTCCCCTGCTCCTGGGTCCTGTAGCTATCCATGGTTTGTGCAACACGCCCAGTTCTCGCGGTCTTGCTCATTGCGAACATCTGACGTCATGCACGGTTCCCACTCCAGCACCGTAGCATCTACATCATCCCGTACACATTCAGCTCAGACCAAGCGGCCCCTGTTTTCTCCCAGCTCTGAAAGGATACTAATGATCCCCCTGTGCTGCTCAGAGGTGTGGGGACCTGGCCTCTCTGAAGGGAACATGTCATGAGCATTGCTAGACATTAGGTGGGTCCCACCTGGGAGACAGTGCTCCAGAGATGGCTGCGTTTCTGTATTGCAGTGCATTTGAGACGGGTGCTGGGATCCTCAGGAATGACAGACCTCACAACTGTGGAGAAGGTAAATAATTTGTCGCAATTATTTAACCAACTTCTTAATTTAAGGAATTTTAGGAATCTCCTCTCAGGGGAGAAAGCTCAGAAATAGGAGATGCATCCTGGAGCTTTAGGGAGTGGAAGAGAAACTTAGAATCATAGAATCACAGAGTGGTTTGGGCTGGAAGGGACCTTAGAGATCATCGAGTTCCAACCCCCTGCCATGGGCAGGGACACCTCCCACTAGCCCAGGTTGCTCAAAGCCTCATCCAGCCTGGCCTTGAACCCCTCCAGGGACTGGCTGTCACCAGTCACCTCCTTATTTTCCATGTGCCTTAGCATAGTTTCCAGGAGGATTTGCTCCATGATCTTGCCAGACACAGAGGTGAGACTGACCAGCCTGTAGTTCCCCAGGTCCTCCTTATTTCCCTTTCTAAAAGTGGGGGTTATGTTTCCCCTTTTCCAATCAGTGGGAACTTCACCAGACTGCCATGACTTCTCAAATATGGTGGATAGTGGCTTAGCAACTTCATCCGCCACTTCCCTCAGGACCTGTGGGTTCATTTCATTAGGTCCCATGGACTTCTGCACCTTCAGGTTCCTTAGATGGACTGACGAATTTAGGAGCTGGCAAAGCCCTGCCGGTGTGAGAAGCGGTTCAAGAGAGTCCCAGCCAGACACAGCATCTCCACACAGAAGTGGCCAGCAGCCTCAGTGGGAAAACAGCCGTCTGGGCTGGCTGTGAAGACCAAAGCTTTTGGATCTGAAGAGCAGAAGCCATGCAACCAGCACTTTCCATGTCTCTGAGCTAGGGGAGTAGTTTTAGCAACCTTGATATGAAAGAGCAGTGAGAACTTGCAAGCCAAATGGTTCTCATTAGCAGTTAATTTTCTTGGTGTGAGGGATAAAAGCACTGAAAGAGCTAAAGCAGCTCCCAGCATTTGGGTGGAGGGGAGGGGAATGACTACAGAGGATCACCCTGTCCCGGGGCAGTGACTCCAGAGCTTGGCATGACCCTGCAGCAGGGAAAGGGGGAATGGCCAGCCCTATGCTGAGCTTGGCAGTAAGTCTAAGAGTCTGCTCCGAACCAAAAAAAGGAGCTTAGAGATGGAGGGAGAGAGACGGAAACCTGGCAAACTGAGAAGAGAGGCTGGGGAGAGGACTGCTCCAGCAACTTGTAGATGCAGCAGGTTGGGTGCACAACAGCGTGAGAGCATTAACATGGGGTGGAGAGAGGGGATTTGAAACCAGAGCAAAGAAATAAACCAGAACATCTCTGGGGGGCAAGCCCCTGGCAGCTGGGGAGAAGAGGCTCCAAAGCCAGAAGATCACATTGTGGCTCTATGGGGTGATGGTGGTGTGGAGTCCTGGAGCTGCACTGCCTCCCTGCGCTGCTGAAACCACATCTCACAGCCTTCAGGAGCTAAACAGGGAGAGATCTGGGCGATAAGGGTATGAATACACTGGCCATGCTTTGGGAAAATGCATGAGCAGAGCGTTTCTGGAGGTGGTGGGCTCATAGTGGTCTGTGGGTCTCTGCGGATGCCTCAGAGAAGCTGATATGGGTAAACTTAGAGCTGAAATAGCAGCGACTGATGTCCCAGTGCTGTTTCCAGACCTCTTCCTTTAGGTATCTGGCCCAGGATTGAATATAACTGGCTGGGAAGCATAAAAAAAAATATGTATGCAACAGCACTTGTACTCATTTTCTGGCATTTTAAGAGCCATCATCCTGCCACCAAGACCTTCCAACAATAGTTAAGAGTCCTCTGAAATATCTAAGCAGGGACTCTTGTGTTTCCTGGTGCCCTTGCATCCAGCTGTTTGTGTGCTCGGGCAGATCCACTGCTTTGGGACCCATCCGCTTGAAGACTTCACGATGCGGTTTTGTTTGCTCTTCTGAACATCCAGATTTTTTGGAAAGTAAGGTGGCAGCACCCAGAAACAAGGGCTAGTCCTTCCAACCGCAGCAGGCCAGCTCTGTTCAAAGCCGTGAGCCTTGACAGACTGTAAATCTGAGGGCTGGAGTGGGAGAACAGCTGGGTGGCCATCAGAGATGGCTGGGAGGGGAACAATGATGGGGGGAGCCGACAAGGGCACTGCCTGGCTTTCGATCAGTCCCAGGAACTGGCAGCGTTCAGTAGAAACTAATCTGCTCTTGAGGCAATTCCTGGCAATCAGCTTCCTTTGACAGCCAAAAGAGGAAAAAATTATTTGATCACAAAGCTAAAGGAGCTGGTGTGAAACATATCTTTAGCTTGTTTCTGAATTGCTTTAAAGTATAAAAGAGGAAAGTAGAAGAGGGAAATATATAAATAAATACACACCAAATATTCCCTTTACACAAACTCTCCATTATCTCACGTTCCGTTTTCAAACATATTACTAACCTTTGGGTTTTCTGCTTTCTTAAGTTTGCGATTTTGCATGATTTGGAGAAGGGATTTTAGTCTTCTGAGATCACATAGGCAACCAAGGAGATAGTCAGGCGTGTGGTCTCACCATGGGCTTGTGGCTCCTTCTGCTGGAGGCTCCACCAGCCTGTTAGATAGCTTCGCATCTGCTTGCAACCTTCCCGTAAAGAGGGGATGGGGTATTGTTCCCTTTCCACAGATGCGGAACCTGAGAGCCTGAGCTCATGGCTGCAAAGCTGTGCCTGGGAGCTGGATCCAGATCCAATGATCTCAAATGCCTCAGCTGTAAAAGTCCCATTGTGAAATCCTTTGTTCGAGCTGCCTTCTGTTGTGTGGTGCTGTTTCTGGCTTCGCTGGACCACCCTAGAGCACATGTTCTCTCCTCAACCCAAGAGTGAATCTATGATCCAATTACCGTCAGGGCACAAACCCTATTCACTTGCTGGGCTCACAAAACTTCCTACAGAAATTCTCGGCAGCTGCAGAGAAAATGATGCCCTGTTAAAACTTAATTCACAGTTAGGGAAAAAAAAATCCCCTGATGATTGACCATTTGTATCACAGCTGTCTTAAGGGACAGAGAGAGACTAGAGACTTGCTGTGCCGCACACTTGGAATAGGAGTCGGTCCCTGACTCAAAGCTTTATTTCTTGGGCAAGGTTGCGCTGGAGGAAGAGCTCTGTGCTCCCTGGCCTGTACAATATCAATGGAGGGAAAAGCAAGGTGGCTTGCCCAACATAGATTCCCGAGCCCTGTTCCAGTGCCTGGCCCGTGGGACAGTCCTGCCTCTGGTTTTTAGAAGCTTTTGGACTGGAGCAAGTGTGTGGCATAAGCTAAAAGGGTCCAGAGGAAACCCCTCCCTCACAGGTAGCCACAACCATGTTCTGTAGATCCAGACACGAGTGTCACAAGAACATGCAGAAATATTTTCTACCACCAGAGTATGCATCCCAGTCCTTGATCCTGAATGTACATGCTTGACTTTTAATTAGCAACGTATGTCCCTGAAGACTGGCAAGACATCTCGGAATTTACCGTTATCTTAATTGCATCAGGAAGCTGTCTCCTGGGCTGAGCAGCTCCCAGCCTCTTGGCACATCTCATGCTAACGGAGAGAGGCTGCAGCCAACAGATCCTCCCAGGCGCTCGCCAGGCTCTTACTCATCGGCCTCCAAGTACCAGGTGCTGCAGGCGATGCCTTGTGGGAGTACCAAACCGGCACGGTGTTTCCGCGGGGGAGAACGGGATGCTGCCCTGAGCCGCCTCGGTGCCGGCAAGCGGAGATGTTCCAAGGCGGGTTTGGCTGCAGAGGGACAGGAGGCAGTGGGAAAGGGTGATGGAAAGGCCAGGAGGTTTATACGAGCAGCATCCACAGGGTGAAGCTCAGATTGGATTTGCTATCAGGAAATGCCACTGTTATTTCAAACTATCTTGATTCCAGTTCTGTTTCTGTGTGGGTGGAGATGTCTGCAAATGTGAACGTGAGCAAAGCCACCCACCTCTACAACCACCGGCTTCCTCCTGGCTTCGTTGTGCCAGCAGCCGATGCCACCCTGGTGATGAGCAGCCGTGATTTGCCAGTGCAGCCCATTTTGCCATCCCTCATGCAGGCTGGGAATGCGAAACGGGGAGCTGCAGGGCCAGAAGCTAGAGCACAACTCTTCCCCAACCAGCCTCTTGCTCCAGGAAGGAAAACGGGCTCCACCAAAGCCCTGACCCACCACCAGCCCTTCTCACCTCTCCGTTCTCAGTGCCTGCTGTGTTTCTCCTCCCTGCCTAGTTTCCCTGGGCTCTCTCTGGGAGGGAGTGCAGCCAGGGTCGCTTCCTCTCATAAAGCAGATGTGAGATTTGGGACTGCAGCTCCCGGAAAGCCGGGCTATGTTGTCCTGTGCCAGAGCCTGGCTCTGCAGTGGCCTTGATGTTGCAGGACACAGAGAGTTTTAAAAGGCAGGGAGGTGCTGCTGAAGAGCACGTCTTCCTTGCTACACTGGGTGGCCCAAGGCTGCTGACGACTTTAATTTAGGAAGCTGGCGGTGGCTCTTTACAGGCAGCATCTGCCTGTTGTGTTGGCTGAGCTATGAGCACATCCCCTTCACTCTACCCTCCCATGCTATAGCCCATTCGGGGTCGCAGAATGCCTCTGCCACCATGGGAATCATGCACCCCCAAGCTGCCCTCCTCCACTTCTCCTTTTCCTCTCTTTTGGCACCTGGAGAGCATCCCAGGGAAGCTCACGAGGGCTGGGAGCCTGGCAGCAGCAGGCTGGCAGCATCCCTGACTGCGGGAGCCTCAGAGGCAGAGGGTGATGTCCAGGAGCCTTCATCTTCTGTCCATGGCCCAGGCAGGGGGGAGCAAGCAGGTCTGCAGCTCTCCAGCTGGTCCTCAGCACACACAAGCAGCCCTCCTGCCCTTTCTCTAGCCTCGTTCCTCGGACTTAGATGTGCAATGGGAGCAGAATAGGGTCCGTGGATGGGAGAGGCTGAGCTGGAACAGGCGCTAGGGCTGGGATGATCTCTGCCTTTGCCTTCTTGGTGATGGCTTTTCTTTAGTTAGCATCTTCTCTGGGAGGGCAGCTTAATCCTAGAACTCGCCTTTCTTCCCATTAAATGCCGTTACTCAGACTCTACACATCTAGGGGCTAACAAACTAAACGAGACGAAGCATCAGGGGTGTGTAATGGCAATCCTCCTGTATGTCCCAGCTTACACACCAGATAAATGCTGTTTGGAAAAGAGGCTGGTGAATGACTCCCAGAGGAGATTTCTCTCTACAGGAGCAGCATGTCACACCACCAGCCACTGCAGTGAGGGGAAGAGCCCACCTCCTGACTCCCAGGGGTCCCGCCCTGTGGTGTAGGTGACAGACTTTGCCGTCCTGGGGAAGCCCTTGAGGACAGCGATGTGCCTCGCTCAGGGGATGGATACACCTCGTGCTTCCTCAGCGTGTCTTGGTGCCCTTCTACAGCCAGACCATGCTTAAAGAAAAGACACGAGTTAGTTCTGACAAACCGAAGGGCTCAACGCTTGATTGCGAGTTTTGGGAAGAGAGATTACGGGAGTTTGATTTTGGTTTGGTTTTATTTTTCTCATCCATGGCCAGCTAGAGTTTGGTTCAGCCACTTCCCACGGCAGCAGCACAGCCTTTCGGAGCAGACTGCTTTCTTAAACCATCTTTTTTTGTTCGGTTTGTGTGGGTTTTGGGGTGGGCGTCAGGTTTCCTTGTTCGATTTGGGAGCTGTGTGGTTGCACTCAAACCTGCCAAGTGTCTCTCACAGGCCCCCTTCCCTGCACACCTACGGCAGGAGATTTATTGGTAGCTTTGATTTTTAGTTGCTCAGGGGCTGAGAAAATGCCAGGGAAACAGGGAAGAGCTTGATAGAGAACGAATTTCTCTGGAGGGAAGAGGGAACCACAGACGCCTGCCCTTCAATTCCTGTTTACCTTTGCTTTCAGGAGATCAATTGAATTGTGGGCATAAACTTACATTGCGGTTTGCAAACTGATACTCACCAGAACAGCGTTCTGGCGTCACAGAGCATTTTGTGTTTTGGTTTCTTCTTTCCTAGCTCTTGTATGGATTGGTAGTAACTTGCAACACATGGAGCGCAGAAACATGATTTACACAACATTTCTCACAGCACCACAATTCAAATTATTCATCAGAATTCCCGTGAAGACGTTCCTTACGCGGCAATGACCAACAACCCATTTCAAACTTGGTCTTTCTCAGTTTCCTCCGTACGGCATAGCTGCAGGATTTCTTCATAAGCACCGGCTGAAAGAGTCATAGTCTTCAATTCTGCGTGTGTTGAGAAAGGGGTGGGTGGGGGGTGTTTTGTGCAGCGTACATTCTCTTGACCTCTCTGCCCACTGGGTTATGCCCCCCCCCCCTTTCACATGGTACGTGACTACCCCGTGGAACTAATTGCTGGAAGATATCGTGGAAAACAATACCTCAGTGGCTCCAACAAGGCACCAGACAGTGAGAAGCCTCTCCTTGCCAAATCCAATGGTCTAGCCAAAGCTCCATCTCTGGGCTTGTCCGCAGTGCTAGCTGTCAGCTGCTAAGAGGGTCCACAAGGGAAAAGATTCCTTTGTCAAGGCGCAGTGTTTATGCTTTAGTTGTTGTCAAAACCAAGAGGATGAACTAGATGGACTTTTGATCTGACCCAGTATAACAGTTCAAATTTACACTGGCTGGGAGTCAAGCCTGGTTTCTAGCATAGTGTGTTGTGCAATCCGTGCTCTCATTCCCAGTGCTGTCCCCCCCGTCCCACAGAGGTCAGTGAGTTTTTATCTCGAGGGAAAGGGAGAGTGCTTTCTGACTGCAGTCACATCTGTACTGCCAGGCTTTGCCCAAGCCTGCTTCTAGGATCTTACTCAGAGAACTGCTTACGCTTGCTTCCAAGAAAGAAAACATTTACATCCAGCTGACCTTAACAGATGTCTTGGAGTGAGGTTCTACCAGTTCTCAGTCCATGGAGTGTGATGGCTTGCTCCTCATTTTCTCATCCATTTGGTTTTCTTTTATCCACCATTAAATGGGGACTGGGCTCTAACACAGCCTCTCTTGGGATCTCCCGTCCCACCAGTTCAGTCCCAACACAGAACCAAAGAGCTGCCTCCTTAGGTCCCCAACTCAGGAGGAGCTTTTCTCTGCTAGACCGGCCGGGAGAGAAGAATCAGTGGACCCAATGAGAGCTTTCCAGCAAGAAGTAGCGGAATATAACCCACTTTTCAGATCACCTTCATAAAGCCCTGAAGTCAAAGGCAGTGGCTGGTGGACATGCTCTCGCCCAGCCACCATAAAACCCTTTTCTATCCACTTTCCTCCCTGGCAAGGCTGCCACACTGGTCAACAGCCCTTCTTCACTTCCACGTGCTGGTTTCTTTAATGATCTAGAAAGGAAGAGGATACAAAAATACAAGAAGGATGTGTAATGAGATAAGGAAGATGGATAATGAGATCAAAGTGATGCAAATTCCTGCTGGACAAGAAGGGACTTGAGGAAACTCGGCAAAGAGGGGTCCCCATGGCAGGAGAAAGGCAGGACGATAACAACAAATTAAGGCAGCCTGGAGCCCTCTGTGGGCTTTATGGGGTTCTAAGTGATCTGTAGCATCCTCCTCGTCTGTAGGGAGGATTCTCAGTGATCTAAGAATCTGTAGATCTCCTCCTCTGTAGGGACAAGGCTGGCACTGCGGGCATGGGAAAGCAAACTGCTGAGGTCCCAACTCACCCATCATGTGGGAGATAACACCGTGAGAATGGCTACAGGCTCACTCATGTCTGGCAAGACCCTGAAAGTACCGGGATGCATTGCCTCAGAAAGGAGAAGAGCAAATAAAATCGTGCTGATGGTCTCATGGGGGACAGCTGGGAACACCTGCCCTTTCCCTCATAACCACAGAAGAGGTGGAGGAAAAAGAAGTCAAAGTGTGGGGAATTCCAGTGGAATAACGCATGTTTTAACACCAGCTAAGGACTTAGCAGGACTCAGAAGGGGCCGGGGTAGCTAGAAGGCACAGGGCCATTGCAAAGAGCAGTAAATTGTGCAATTTTCCTTCCCATTCTTATTGCTGGCTTCTGAGAGCTGGCCTGGGGAGTTCCATGAGCGTCCCTCCCAGGGGATGGGGGGAGTACATGCTGACTTAAGATAGCTCTGTACCATCAGGCTTACTTCTATAATTTTGACAGCAGTCAGCAAGGCTCGGGGACATTGTAAGTAATGACCACACATGTCAGAGGGGTTAGGAGTTATCCTGCTCCAGGGCCTGTCTTTGGCTGCACATTGGCAGAGCTGCTTTGCTGGGATGGAGACCCATGGCAGAGGGTGAAGGGCAGAGACGTGCTTACTCCACACTTGCCCCGTCCGAGCCCTGACATCTTTCCTAGGAGCATTGGTACTGGATGTGGGATGGAGAGAGGTGGCTGGTGGGATTCAGCCCTCATGCACATTTCCAGTGGTCCCCTTTCTTCTTCTCCTCTGGTACTGCAAGCATGGCTGGTACATTCTCCATGACCTCCCAAAGCTTCACTGTCTGCAGCACCTGAAGAGAAACCCGGAGCATCCTGCATTTGATTGCCTGATTCCACCAGCTGCGAGTCTGGGGGTAACCTGGCTGTCACGGTGACAGTCTGGAGTTCCACCTGGACCTTCAGGGTGGAGGAGGACGGTTTGGTAGTGGTAGAGTGATCTGGAAAGAGAGGCAGACGACTGCCTGCTCCTGAATCACTGAGGACTGTGTGTTGAGCCAGCCTGGTAGGGTCAACAGCTATAGGGACCGCTCATACCCCACCTGTCTGGGGACTCCAGCGAGGCTGAAAACTGGCACTTTGCTTCATTAATCAAGTGCAATTTACTTGTGGCTTTCTCTTAGCTGCAGTTATAGCCTGTCTACTCATTAGCAGCTCCAGGCTGTCACACAAGAAGAAGGAAGACTGCTCATCACTCATGAAAAGCTGGGCTTATTTGCATGTTTTCAGTTTTTATGTAATTTTTTTAAAGTGCAAACAGATGTCACAGGATTCTTATTTCCATTACCTTCGTATGGTTTTTATCCCCATTAAACTTGCAAAGAAAAACTACATGCAACCAAAGTTTTCAGCCCAGCAATTGCCAGAAGCCCCATGAGACAAAACAGCCCAAAGCCAGGTAGCTTGGTCACACAAAAATCCTAAATACTCCAGGACTGAAGTGTTGTACAGACTGGGAGCCTTAACAGCTCAGGCTGATCCAAGCTACAGCAAACTGTCTTCCTTTTTCCCACGCTCTTCTTTCACTTACAGCTCAGGCCATCTCGGTATGAAATTCCCTCCTCTCTCTTCTTCTGGTGATCCACCTGCCTTCAGTGTATGTTGTGTCTGCCCAAAATATTGTCAGAGTAGCTCCTGCAGTTGGAAGTACTCTTGTCCATGGCACATGGAGCAACAGGAGGTGATGGGCTCCCACTCAGGCATGCAAGAGGCAGTGGGGAGACTGGTTCTGTGGTCCAGGCAGCATGTCCAGCCTTTGCTGTCTGGTAGACAGCCCAGAGGTAGGTAGAGCATTGGAAAGGACTGGAGGGTATTGTAAGAGTAAGTACGGGAGACACGGGAAGGGGGTTACTGCATTGCAATCCAGGAATTGAAAGCTAGGCTGCTCCCAGCAGACTTCACTTACCCCAGCTCATGGATCAGAGCAGCAGCTTTACAGGAGACCATGCTGGTGTTCCTCTTCCAATGAAAATACCCTCAGGTCTGCTTCAAAGTTTAAATTGAACAAATCTTCCTTTGAGCTGCTCTATATTGCATCTCGTTCAGGCATCAGCAGGAAATTCATCTGCATCGCTGCGGTACTGTGCCAGCCACCAGGAACTGCAGCAGCATCCAAAGGTGAGCTCTTATCTCTCTACCCACCTCACCAACTCGCACAAAACCGTACTGTGCCACAACACACTGTGCCACAACACACATGGGGGCAAGAGAGACAGATCTCTTGGCTGTTCTGCCCAGGTGACAGGCACTAGTCAACAGCATTGCTCTTTACAGGCTTTGACAAGCTTCCCAGAGCCTCCTACAAAGAGGCAGATTCTGCCATGAAGCACTCAGCATGTAAGGAGACAAAAGAGCGATGGGATCAGAGAGGAAACAAAAAGAAAGCTGCTTTTTTTTATTTTTTCAAGATCACAGAACAGGTCATCAGCATTAGGTAACACAATGCTGAACTAAATACCCAAGTGCAGGTGCTTCCTGCAGGACTCCTCCTGTAGATGATCTAGGAGGTTTGTTAGAGAAATATTTAGGAAGATGTTCACTGCTTTGTTTTGGGCTGACGGGGACACAAACGTGTTGCAGCTGTGGAGGTGAAAAAAAGCCACTGAGTGCAGAATGGGGCAATCTGTCGAACTCATAAAACCTTTTTTTTGGGTCTCATTTCTAGGAATAAAAGAAATATTTGTACAATCACACAAACTGCTAAACATTCTCGCATCGTTATGCTGTTAACTCCCTTCTGTACCAGACGGGAAGGGCCATTAGACCTTTTGCCAATCTGATTTTTGATAAGACTCTTTAAGACCCCTGTAAATCTTGTCAGAAAAGGTATTTGGCATTAAAAAAAAAATTGCTTAGGTGAGAGAGCTGGAATGCAGGGTGGTGTTTTACGGAAAGATCCTGCCCTCTCTTCCTGGAGGGCTCAGTCCATGTGCTACTACATCTGCCAAGGCAATTCCAGAAGAGATCACCCCATTGCCCAGTTTCCAAAGCAAATGTCAACTTAAAAAGAAGAAGAAAAAAATCCTTTTCTATTTTTCATTCCATTAAAATATTGAGCTGGAATATCGTGAAGGGATGCGTGGATTTTGCTCTGAGCTGTTTCACATCAGGATCATTGTTTTGTCGATAGAAATGTAAATCACAGCTGAGCCGGTAGGAAAGGTGAGTCAGCTAAGATGGCAGGAATCCATGGTTTCAAGCCTTTTTCTCAGAAAGCTGCTTCTATTTCTTTTTCCTGACATCTTACGTTCTTTTCTATTTTTTTCCCCAAAACATAATCAACTTAATCAGATTTGTTTGTTTGTTTGTTTTGAAAGGAAGAAGCCCAGAGATAGGCTGCAGCCCCTCCCAAGCGCCTTTCTGTCTGGGAGGAATCCGAGTCCCAAATATTGAATGTTCCAATCTGGCATGCTGAACGACGCACAAAGATCAGCTGTGGTACAAGTGAAATGCTTTGGTGGATCCTTGGACAGTGCCTGAGGCTGCTAAAAGTTTGGTGGCATCCTATTGTTACATTAACAGTCCTGTAAAAAAAACTTGCCTGAAATTTGTCCAGTGTAAAAATATGTAATAAAATAATCCAGTGCAGACATCCTACGAGCAACAAAACACACCCTAAACCTCCTCTTTAAGATCAGCTGCATTATTTTTATCAACAAATAGGCATAACTGGCCTTTTTAAGGGTTCAGAATTTGCATCCTGTGTAGAAAACCACTTAAAAAAAAGGAAAACTCACTGGGCTTTCTCTGTTATCTACACTTTATACCCAATTCGCGTAGCTGCCCAGGTTTTTCTGCGAGCAGAGGCGTGCGCCATCAGATAGCACCACTTTCATCGTTTCACCGCAAGGCTCTCCCCACTTTCCAGACGTAGAGGTTCCTGGGGAGGCATCTTTGCCATCATTCAGGGTATCGTGGCGGGATGCGGACCTGGTCCTCCTGCTGAGCCGTGGGGGCACAGTACCACTTTCTCTAAAAGGAGCAAATACCCGCTCAGGCAATCACCAGGTGGGCTGCGCTCCCTGCACAAAGGGGTGCAAAACTTCTTCAGAAATCCAGAACAAGTGTTTATCATGGACTACGCAGGAAAAAGGAGCAAGTTTCTGGTTTCATTTTGTATGAAATGAAAGAAACCGCCCATTTCAGAAAGGCAGTGGCAGCGGGTGTGATCAATTTTTCCATTTTAAGGCCAATGAGGGCTGTACAGATCTTACCACAGCCCAAAACACCTCCCCACAGAGCAGAGGCTCAGTAGCATCCGTGCTTTACCGAACCTCGTGCTGTGTTGGCAGGTCAAATGAATTTCAATAGGGGAAAGGCATGGCTGATGTCTGCTTGAGGCTACAAGGCAATGCTTAAACTTGCACATATGGAAAGGAATAAAAGCCTCCTGAAGAAAATGCAAAGCTGACGCAGCACAGTGGCTGCGGTCTTGTCTCGTGTGGCCACTGGAAGCTGATCTCTGGTGAGAAGGACATCGGCAAAGGAGCGGGTGACAAGGTGTGATTCAGTGGCAGGTGGGTGTCTTTTCATACACGGCTTGTTCAATCCATTTATTCCACGCTGGCCGGTGGCACAGCTCCACAGAGGTTTCAGGGCTCTTCTCTACCCCAGGGAAGAACAGTTGCAGCTGCAGAGTCACAGTCAACCTTCACCAGGCAGTGAAGTCACCTGCAGTCAGCCACAGCATCTGCGTCCCAGCCAAACTCCTCCAAAAGCCTGGCCGGTCTCTTCATTAAACAGTGTCCCCTTTGGATCAATGCAACATCAGGTTTCCCATGTCTGTCTGTCCCTACCCAGCTTCCATCTCGGCATGAGCATCCCCGGCTGGCCCCTGCCCTCGCAAACAGCTCCCAGCAGCAGCACCCTGGCCACAGGCGATGTTTTTCATGCAAATATATTTTTTTTTAATTAAAATATTGACCATAATTAGGAAAATATGGCAAGTAGAAAACACAAGGTGGGATTTAAGCAGCTATAAATAGCAGGTAGAATAAACAGACAGCTGGAAATTCTGGGACACCAGACTGGCTTTAGCATGGAGCCAGCACCTGCTGCTGGGAGACTTTCCCCAGTTTATTTGTTTGCTTTTCAAATAAAAACTGTTTACAATGCTGAACTCCAGGCTGACAGATTTGCAGCTTTCTGGGAAAACATTTCCACTGAATGATCACTTGCAGGTGTTTTTCCTACCTGCTGGGCACTACCTGCCCCGCTCGGCATGCCAGAGGCAAGGCAGGGCTTTTGGCATGGGCTCCCCGAACCCCAAACCCTCACCCTGTGCTGGCAGCTGCCTGTAGCTGAGCAGGATGGGTCACAGCACCTCCGCTGAGCTCATGGGAGGCTTGGGGTGTTTCACAGAAATGAAGCTTTTGGGGGCAGGCGGCGTGGTTAGACGATGGGAGCGCAGAGAGGGCTCTGCCCTGGGGGCACACAGCAAGAGGGGGGACCCCGAAAGGCTCCTGGGGGGAAACATGTGCTGTTGCTACAGATGAGCCTTGGAAATGTTTCTGAGCTGGGGAAAGAAAAGATGCCAAGGCAGAAGGTTGTCCTGAGATGAGCACGGAGCCTTCACAGACAGCTTCCCAGGCAGCAGGGACGGTGCCTCTGAGCAGCCCCAGCACGAGCTGCTGGAAGCATTTATGGGGTGCGGAGGCTCGAGCATTTTGTTTTCCTCTGAGGGCAGGTTGTCACAGCCGGGGAGGATCACCCAGCACGGCTGTCACAGCGGTTGGCACCAGGTGGATGTGTGAGCAGCAGGCGTGTTCCTGCAGGTACCACCGTGATTTCTCCTGGCCCCGGGACTCTGCTCAGAGACAGATGCCTGGGGCTGCTCCTGTGCAGACTAACCCCGTGTTCCCCCAGGTTATAAATGCACGCACGCTTGCCTCGGCCGTGCAAACATCCCAGCCCTTTGTGAAGGTGTCTGTGCTCACCACCGACCTGGGACTCTCCCCGTGGGTGAGGTGTTGGGGTGAACAGCGTATTTCCCAGCCAAGCCTCTGCCTAAATGAAGAGAAGGCAGGGATTTAGTATCCCAGGGACTTCTCAGCCTGACTAATGCTCTGCCGTACATCACCGGCCGCTGAATTTCAGCCATCGTTGCAGTTGGGCTCAGTCCCTTGTGTTTATCTCCCAGCAAATCAGCCTGTCTGGACACAAAGCCAGGATTTAAGAGATGGGGAGCCCCAGACCCCTCCCACTCTCTTTCGATGTGTGCCAGCACCCCCTGTGCTACATGTCTCATTTCTTATTTACATTCGCCTGGCTTTAAATCGCAATCCCTGCTGCTTGTTACGCCTCTCTCTGCTAGATTAAAGAGCCCTAAAATGTCACTCTTTCAGTGTTATCAACTGCTCTCTGCTATTATTGCCTCAGAGTAAATAAAAGGGACTTCCCAGTCATTATTTTATACCCCACAATCACAGTGCTTTTTTCAGATCAATTAGTTTTCACTCCTCTTATCTGCATTCAAGCCTCACCTCCCTTTCAGCGTTTCCATTGCCTGCCTGGGGACCTTTCCTGTGCCTCCTCTGACCCCTGGGAGAGGAGCTGAGCTGACTCAAAAGGGGGGCTCGGGGAGAGGACATCCGATCCGCTTACGGACCAGCCGACCTGATGTTGGACACAACCGATGCTTTTGTGCATGTCTGAGCTTCTCACCGCGCATCCTGGGAGGATAACGTGATTGCTTGCCTGCCTGTAAAGCTGCATGCCCTTTGGCACGATCAGCTTGTACAAGACAAGTCGGTTTGCGTGACTTGGTACTTATCTCTAAGGACTTTCATCTTCTACTTTGTGCCCAATTACCTTTCAATAGGACACTCTTAACTGAAACCATTTTATTTTATACACTCTGCCTTTTCCTTCCCGGAGTACATAAAAACATCAGGGCAAAATCCTTCCTGCAAATAACTGCGAAAACTGATTTGAGTGGGGATGCTCATTGGGTTTTCTCCCTCTCTCTTCTAGATCACTATTTTTTTCATTTTGGCAAGAACCCATCTAAGTCCCCAGTCTCTCCTTGACCATACACAGGAACCAGAAATTAATCTTAAGGGGGTCAGACCAATTTCATTGTCCAGCTTGAAAAAAGTTTAAAATCTAAGCTGTCAAGAACATGTAGGTAAAAGCACACGGGAAGCCATCAAAGGCCAGTTTGGACTACACGCCAGCAAAATGTTTTTTAAGGGCTGGTAGGAAACCTTGCTTAGCTTTTAAATATATCTTTTCATCCCCCCGGAATGATTTTATGAAGCAGAGGCAGCATCATTCTTCCTGAAAATATCTTAACTGCATCGTGTTAGAAATGAAGCTTTACTACTTCACTTTGTTTCCTAGCTACCGACATTTTTTTTAGCTTAGTAGTAGAGATGAGCAGTGAAATTTGGCATTCAGACTGCAACTTCGTAAAATTATCTTTTAAAATCTCATACATATACATAGATATATATATACACACACACCCGTAACAATTACAATTGCTTTCATAGTCCCTCTTTTCAGAAATTTTGGAATTACTAACCTTCGTCGTGGATGCCCACTCATTCCTGCCCTGCAGCCCCCTCCAACCCAGCCCAGGACCCCATCTCTGCCCCTGCCTCACAGCACCCCCCCCCAGCCCCCCCGGCTCTGCCCAACACCCTTTTCCCACCCCAGCCCCATCTGCTGTCGGAGCACTCTCTCTTCTCTCCTCTCAGCCTTCCCAGCTCTACCAGTCCCTTTACATTCATCACATTAAAGAAAACATTTCATGGTCATCTCTTTTATCTCCTTCAGTGAACAGTTAATCAGAAAAAATGCTTTCATGTTGCTAAATCAGGGCCAGTGGGCAAAGCCAGGCTGACAAGAGACATTTTCCTCTGCCACTAACCTGGGCTAAATAGTATTAATTACAGAGGCTGGGCTTTGATTGCTGGAGTGTGGTGGGGCTGGCCAAGAGCCCCCTCCTCCTGCATCACTCCCTCCCACCACCGCACCTCCCTTTGCCAGCATCCCCATCCCGTGCCACAGCACAGCTGCAACTGGGATCCCCAAAATCTTCATCTCAGCTGCTCAGGCAGCACCTCTGGGAGAGCCCCATCCCTGGGCTGGGGGTTAGGACTGGGTCTCCAGCCCGGCTGGGTGGTTGGGGTATCTGTGTCCCTGCCTCCCCCACGCCTGTCTGCCCAAAATGATGCTTTTATTTCAGGGCAGGGATTGCTTCTTTCTACATGATTCAGAGAACTTGTGAGAAGGGCTGGGAGGCACCTCGAGAGACGTCACCCCACCCAGCATTTCTCAGCCTGCAGTCTGTGGGCCACAAGTGGTCTGCCAAATGTCAAAAAGGGACTGCAAAATGACTGCAGACAATTTTTGGGGACACACTTCCATCCTCACGCACACACCAGAACAGGAGCAAAGGCAACAGATGGTGGGAGTAGAAGGCAAATTGAGGGCAATGTGCTGCAACACAGCCCTCTGTGGGGACATCCAAAGGTGCTTACTGCTCTTCCAAAGGTAAAAAGGCCAGTCTAGCCCCGCAGAGATGAGTGGTCCCCATCTCTGCGCATCTCCATGGACATCATGAAAGAAAAGATGGGAGCTGGACGTGGCTTGAAGGCTCCTCTTCCCATCCTACGATACTGCAGACCCCCGGTCCTTCCTCCTCCTCCGTGCCGCAGCTGGTTTCCAAAGGCTCACCCTGCCTCCCGAGCCAATGCTTGGCTCTACCCTGCACAAGCACCGAGAGATGCAGAACCAGGAGATCTGCTACGTTTAGCCCCAGTCTGCACTTTGATCTTCTAGGTGCTCTTCCCAAGGAGACATGGACCTGGTCTTCCCAGACAGCAATGACAAGCTGGGGTCTCCACTGGTACAAACCAGCACAGGGCCTTGGAGTCCTGCTGGTGTGGTCTCACCACTTAGCCCCGTTTGCTCTGAAGAGAAAATAACTGGAGAACTGGGAAAACACTTAGAGTGGTCAGGGTCCAGTGACCAAAGTCAGCTAAACATTGATATACCAGTAGCTTGCATGGACCCAGCTGCTCAAGGCAGATTTAATCCAAGTTCTTTGGGAATGGGGCCCTTTGGGCTATCTGGATCTCTAGAGCAAAAGCCCTCAGACTTGTCAATAGCTTCATTCGCACCTTCAAATTAAAGTGCAGCACTTACAGGATGAAATATGCAACTAAAAACCCAACCAGGCAGTTGTCCCCATGCTATTCTTCTTGACATTCAAATATATTTTAAGCTGACAGCGCTGTATTTAGAGAATACAGTACAGCAGTTACATGCAATGTCGTGGAAGAGGTGTTGAGGATAGAAATTGGCAGTTTGATGGCTAGGAGGTCAGTAAAGAGCCGAGGGGACAAGCCAACGTGCAGTAGTGAAAAAAGCTAAGGCTTGAGTTGTCATTGCTGAGTTTAGAGTTAACAGCCCCTTGACGGGAACGACAGTTCAGAGCCCTTGTTGCAGCATACTTCAGACCACAAACAATGCGGTTGCATCTTTTTGTATTAGCTCCAAATATTTAGGGCTCTCTTCATTGCCACGAAGATGCAAAACTTTTCTTTCTATTTTTTTTTCTTTTTTACAGTGAAAATGTAGAAGATAAGAACGGCTGGCCTGGGTTGAATTAAGCCTCCATCTAACCCAATGATTTCTGGCCAGCCGGTTTTGGTTGCTTCTGAGAGGAAGGCGAGAAGCTTTGCAGCAGTGGGATAATGTGCTTGCCAAAAGATTTTCTCCCTTAGAGTCATCTCTCTGCTTAGAAGTTGTCTTCTGCCCTGAGGGAGGATGGTTTAGGTCCAAAGCTACTTGATTGGACTTTGTTCTTTGTTTGTTTTCAGTTCTTCGGGCTGTCACTGTGAATAATGGGTCTTTGGTGCTGGGACACAATTCTCGGACAAATATTGGCTCCCATGGTACATTCCAAGGCTGCTGAATTACAGAATAAATCTCAACCTCCATTGAGTGGGTGGCTGGTGTCTCTGGGTAAGGTAGAGAGTACCGGTACGGCCTCTCCCCGTCAGTCCATGGAAGGTCATTGTTCCATCTGGAAGCTCTGGGTTTGGAGGCCAGGCCATCGCCCATGAGCCAGGCCTGCCTGAAGCTCTCCTGAGCTCCACTCTGGGGAATCTGCTGCCACATGGTGGCATCCACTCTCTCTTCCTGGCCCTGGGATTCCCCTCCTTGGCTTCCAAGAGGTTGCACCTGTGGGAAGAGCACTTTGAGCTCTGCGTTGTAACTACTCCACCAAGTTTCCAGGGACCCGTTCTGGAGCTGCTGAGAGCTTTCCCAAGAGCATTATTTCTTGTTTGGAGCTTCACAAAAACATGGACACTAGGAAAAAAATTCCGAGAGGACCTCAGGTGCTTTGGGGCCAGTGGGTAGGATCTGTAAATAAAAGACCTTTACCAAACCTGATGGCTCTAGAAGTATTTTCACGAAGCAGACCAAGGTCTGCATCTATCTGCTTGCACTTCTGCTCTGCAGCAGTTGCATGGGCAGCACCATGCAGGAAAGGAAACTACCAAGATCATTCCTGTTTCCGACAGAGGCTGAAAAGCAGAAAGGCAGTTGTCACAAGAGCTGGTGGAAGAGCGTCAGTCTCTCTGGCTGTGTGCGTCACTGTGAGTTTTCAACGCTGTATTTTGCTTCTTGTGGCCACAGGTTGCTTTGTCCCCTCTCAGGCAGCTACATGCAGTTCAGAGGGGATGCATTTACAAGGCAGCTGCTCAAAACAAGGCAGGTTCCTTCTTTTTGGATGGTAAGTGGCACCTGTGGGTGGAAAACCCATGGGAAGTGCCCTGGGACCACCTTTGCTTTGGAAACTGTGAGGCACCGTGTTCAGAGCCTGCTGTTCCCACCATGCTGCTGTGTACGGTGCTGGAGGTGGCAGCTGTCTGAGAAACGCAAGGAGCCATCAGCCAAAGAGAGAAGGTGGCAGGGCAATGGACCTGCCCAAAGGGTCATCTAGGTAGGGCCACTTGGTTTGCAAAGGACTGTGGGGAACCTCACCAAAACCAACAACACCCAGAGTCTGGAGACAGAAGGACTGATGTCTGGAGTTGATGGCATTCCTGCTCTCCTCCATGTCAAGACAAATTTCAAGCCTGTCCAGCAGCAGTGGCTCCTGGATGCAGGAAAAATACAGATTCTGCCAGGATGGTGAGTTACCATGGACCTTCTTCCCATCCCATCACAGCCCAGGCCCAGTGGCAAAAGCTGCACCTCTTTCCTCTTCCAGCTTGGCCCCTGAATGGTCCAGAATGGTCCATCCAGAATGGTGCAACGCAGTGCGCTAAGATGTGCCTGGGGGGAGCAACGTAGGATGGGCACGGTGAGGTTGGGAGCAGCAGAGCATGAGAATAAGGATGGAGAGGTGTGACCCTCGGGGAGGGAGAGGGACTGTCCAAGAAGCAGAACAGGGAGGGGGAAAGGAATAGGGGTGCTGTGGGCAACATATTAGGAAACTCTGTGCCGTGGTGAGATGTCTATGTTGGCAGGACACTGCTGCCCAGAGGCACTCAGTACTCAGCCTTGCAGAGCAGGGATTGGAGAGAGCATCGCTCCAGCTGGCCAAGGGGACATCTTCGTGACACATAACAGAGCTGCCCCATCTCCTGCCTCTGCTGTTCCTCAGCTGCCAGAGCTGTAGGGGAGGAAGGGGTAGCCAAAGAAGGGGATTTTGTAAATGTTGGGACAAAATAAGCAACAAAGCTGTTGCAAGCTCAGCCGCTGTCAGTCCATACAGTTTGGTGTCCTGTGGCAGTAGATGCAGATAGCAGGGAGGCTTTGAGATCATCAGTACCCAGCTGTTGAGCACGTGGGCTCCCAGAAAGAGCCCTGGGTCCATGCCACGTGGGCTGCGAGCAAGCCCCCTTGTCTTCGGCTTTGCCTCTCTTCTCACCCCATGGAGACTGGCTAGCCCTCTGCCCCAGATCCTCCCTCCTCTGCCTTGCAGCTCCCTGCCCTTGCTTGCTGCATCTTGTTTGGTGGAAGAGGATTCACTGTGTGGGGCAGAGGCTACGTAGGGCCCTGGGGGGGTTCTACTCTGCCTGGGAGACCTCAGATATTGGGGTAACCAGCCTAGGTAATTAATAGCAGCGGAAGGTGCTGGAGAAGTGCTCGGGCTGATTACACGCGGCACGGCAGAGGCTCTGGGTGAACACATCAAAGGAGGTCTCCCTTTCATCTCGCTGCTCCGAGCAGACGGCTCTGAAGCATCTCTTCCAAGGACAATACGGGGGGAGAACTCTAATAACCTTACAGTGTGGAGCCCTGCCAGCACTCCCAGCGGCCGCTCTGGCGGCGGCTAAAGGGGCGCCTTCTCCGCTTCCACCCTAATTGCCCTTAATTGGCTCCTGCCTGCTGGCAGCAGAATGGCGAGGGCTCTCCAAGGATCACTGCTCCGGAGTGACAATGGTTGGAGAAGGTTCGCCCGCCCCTGTCTTGCCCCACCTCCCTCCCACTCTCCCCCACCCACAAGAGCAATACAATAACCGTCCAAAGTATGAGATTTTCTGTCTCTCTGTGACTTTTTCTTTCCAGGCCTGGCTCCCTCCTTCTCTGCATGGAGCTTTGCCAGGCAGCCAGGACAGAAGAGCGGTGCAGGGTCTGTCTCCTGAACCCAGAGGGGTGTGTGCACGGTGGCACGGGGCTCAGGGGGATATAAGCGTTGTCCCTTCATACAGCCTTGAGATTTTGACAGTGCAATGTGCCCTGCTGCTCTGCTGCTTGCCAGGGCTGCCTATCCAGGTGGCCACAGCTTTGAGGTCACCCGTGCAGAACTAGCATCTCCAGGGGACTCAGCCTGTCCCATCCCGCACAAAATCCCACTTTCTGCAGGATGAGGTGCCGCCATCCTGGGGCAGCCAGGTGGGAATGGGGCTGCATCCCAGGGTGATCTCCTGGCTATGGTCTGCACTGTTATCTCAGGGGTGTGGAGGGGAGGGCTCCTCTCTGCCCCTGCTCCCCACTCCCAGCCAGGACAAACCCGTGCTGCAGCAGCAAAATATAGCTGAGCATCTTCCCAGTCCCTCGTGGTTACCCGCATCCCAGCCAGGACAGCCTCTGCAGGCAGTGGGCATCATGTGAGCGACACGCTCGGCGGTGAGCTGGCAGGGGCACGGGAAAGCAAACACGACACAAATCCAATTCTGATGGAGGGAGCTGCGATGTCTTTCCCGCTGAGGTTATTTTTAAACTGTTTATCAAAGGCTTGCTGCTCTTGGCAGCAGGGTGGTGGGCTATTTTTGGACATCTGCTTCACCTCTCCACGGAGATGGGCTGGCATAGGCTCGTCCCCTCTTTTGACTGGCACCCTTAGACCTCCCACGGTCTCTGAGGTTTGCCCCGCTAAGGTCACCACCATACGCTTACTCACATGTGGAGGGACATTTTAAGCAGCAGGTCTGAGCTCAGGCTCAGCCTCATAATTAGTCCTTATTAGCAAACCTCCTCTCAACCCTTCCTGCTATCAGTGGTGACACAGCTGCTTGGGTGTCATGCTTTTGCCCACTGTTGTCCTTCAGGATGGTGGCATTTGTCCCAACCTAAGCCTGGAACTCCAGAGCTTTGCATTCAAGTGATGTCTCCGCTACTGGCTTCCCACTTGCTGCTGTCATGTCACTTTGCCCATCTAGAAGAGCAAGGCCATGTTTCCCTACTCCACTGGGTTGCTGGGACAAGTAACTGGGGCAGGTTGACTCTAAACTCAAGGTGAAGGGACTTGACAAGTTGCACTGAGGTGCGATGTTGGGTAAGGTGGGCGTGGAGACAATAGGGGTGCACGGACGTGCAGCAGCTGTGTGCTGGAGTCAGTGAAAACCCAGACTAAAATGGCAATGCAAAGCCAGCCATCGGGCTAGGAGGTTAATAATAGGCTGCCTGAGTCTTGACTGTGTAGAAGAAAATCAGCCCTTAAAAGCAGCTCGCTGGCACGGTGCTCGGCCCCGACATAGTTATCCACAGGAGACCGAACAAATCACTGGCCTCATTACCCACCCGTGGCCAAAAGCATGGCTTGAGACACTCTGGGCTCACATAAAGAGCTCAGCACTGTCCACACCGCCCTCGCGGCATCAGGGGGAAAGTCTTGGAGAAGTTTCCCCAGAACATCAACAAATTCAGGGATTTCCTTTGCTAACGAAGCACAAATTTTGTGCTGAAGGAAGATTTTCTGCATTCAAATATGACTTTGGAGAGCCAAAGGTATGTGCAGGCCAGGAGAATCTCTTCTAGGAATGAGGACAGAAGAAAGCCAGTGCTGGCACGGGAAGGATTTTGGACTCAAAAGGGGATGGAGGTGTCTTTTCTTAGAGGAAGCCACTGGATGAAAAGGTGAAAACCACTTTCCTTCAAAACTGGCAGGGCTGGCTAGGTGTCCTTCAAGCTATGCAAGCACACACAACTGCACTCTCCAGCTCTGAGAGTTCAGAGGGAGACACATTTCCCTGAAACAAGAGTCTGGTGGGAATCTAAAAGCCCCATCGGCACACACGCAGGAGAAAATGGGAGCATTTTCATCTCTGACAACAACCAGCCAGTCATCCCTAGCTGGTCACCATCTCCATGGACAAGATAGTCAGAGGGGGCTCATGGTGCTGGGAAGTGGCAGATCGACAGCAAAGAGCTCAGGGGGAAAATCCTTGGGGTAAAGATCCAAGGGGTAAACGCCAAAGGAGAAACATGGGTGCGGGAAGGGAGATGGACCTCCGTGCTGAGGACACATAGCTATGTCCAACAGCACCCACAAGTACGACTGCTGTGCCAGCACAAGACAATATGTCTGGGGAAACACGGCCATTCAGATTTCTAAGCAAGTTAGGAATAAACTGGGCAGGGACACCAAGCAGCTCCTGCAGACACGCACCAGGGGAGGTGACGGCAGCGTGTGGCTGGCTGCAGGAGCCAGGACTGCAAGCGTGGCCAGGGCAAACCTGCTGGGGAGGACGTGCTGGCGGAGTGAGTCCCCTGGGCGCGCTGAGGCTGCTGGCACGAGAAAGCGCTACTGGCATGAGGTCTCGCTGAGGCCAGTTGCCCCCTGATATCTGTGGGCAGACATTCCTGTGGTGAGTGAAGGTTATGCCACGTGGCATGGGCATACATGCATGTCCACCATGAGAGCGTCCAAAGGAAAAATCGAGGCCTTGGCCCTTCCTCTTATGGACAGGGAGGGAGGGGCTATGAGCTGCAGGATGATGGGGAAGGCTAGGGCAGTGACCACGAGAACCTGGAGCCTGCCTAGATGAGGGATGAGTTCACTGTTCCCAGTCAGATACTTCAAGAGGACAGACTTTTTGGAAGGGAAAAAAAAAAATGGAAGGGGGGAAAAAAAAAGAGAGAAAAAAATACAGAACCCAATGTGCTATTGCTGTGAGCAGGATTCACAGGTTAATGAAAGCAGAATTCATCCCATCACTCTATAGATCCCCCTCAAACCTGGAGCCCACCTGGTTGCCTTCTGCCCTGGGCCACCTCCCAAAGAGAGATGGAGAGAAATGCATCAAAGGGCTTTGCACAGCACTGTGGTCAAGAGTCTGCTGTGGGACCTTTGCCTTTCAGAGGCATGACAATCCAGGAGTAGGTTTCCCTGATATCAGCGCAAAGCCCTCAGGTTGGAAAAGCCCTGGGTTAGAAATCTCAGGAGGGGGAAAGGACTTGGTGCAAGCCGGAAAAGGGATTTGAAGGGACAGTGGGGAGATGGACATCATCTTGGCCATCACCGGGAACACTAACAGACATGAACACAAGCATCCCCTGCACACTCTTAATGTCCAAGAAGGGTCTTGGTGTCTCCAGACCTAGAGAGGTCCCTTTTTTTCCTCCCTCCATCCTTAAAGCTGTCCACACCAGACAACACCCATGCCCTGCAAGCTTCTTCTGACAGCGTTTGTGCCACAGAGCTCCTCATCACCAGCCACCACCATGATTTGTACAGCCTCCTGGTGGGCTCACTACCTACCCCAAAGCCAGCAGGACCCTGAGGTGACACAGGGAAGGAGCAGAAGTGATGGCTTAGTTCACATTGGAGAGGCTGAGACCCCACCCGGCAGTGGTACCCCTCTGCATGGGCAGCGGGAGCAGGGACCACGACACAATCCCAGGGACAGCAGCTGCCGGGAGAGCACTGCGTCCCCACGGGAGACTGCTGCCCGCCTGGCACAGGGACCATCCTCTCCTCCTTTGTGGCATGAAACAAAGAGTGGAGAGAGGGAAGGAAGTGACTTCTCTGGAAGCATTCATAGCAGCAGAGGGATGAGCACCCATCTCTTTCCAGGCAAACGGAGGAGTGACACCCCCAGCCCTTCTTTCTCCCTTCTTGCCTCCCATTCACTGCTGGCACCCCTTCTTTCTCCCCCCTCTCCCTCGCCTTCTGCAGCCTGTGAAACTGGGAGAGAAGAAAAAAAGAAGGGGGGGAAAAAAAAAAAAAAGAGAGAGGGAGGAAGCGGATCCGGGGCACTGGCTGGCAGGCAGACAAGGAGCGCAGCACGGCCGGCTGGCAGCCCAGGGATGCATGGCTGCTGCCAGGGCCCGCTGGGTATGTACGTGCGGTCAGCAACGTGCGAGCCAGTGTGTGCCGGGGCCAGCAGGCACGCGCTGCCGCTCCGCCGGCCAGGCTGGCAGCCGGAGAGCCCGTCAGCTGAGGCACCCTGCACACAGCCCCCATCAGCTGAGGCACCCTGCATGCAGCCCCCATCAGCTGGCTGGGTGACGGGAGATGGACCATCCATCCCCAGCCCCTCCAGCCCCGCTGCCAGTGCCATCCAGGTGATCACAAGTTTCCAAGCATTTCCATTTTTGACCTAAGAAAGAGAAATCGTGACCTCCTCCTCCGTCCCAAGGCTGCGTGCCTCCTCCCGTGCTGCCCTGGGGATCACGCTGCTGCTGCTCCCTTCTGCCTGTGTCAGCAGTTTCGGAGTGGTTCCCAGCCCAGCACCGCTCCCGTGCCCTTGAGGAGTCCACAGAGCACCGAGGCTCCCTCCCTCCATTCAACTCCCCTGCAGCCTGGCCATGCTCCTGCACCCCCTCTTTGGGAGCATCCTGCCCTGCTCCTGCATCCCACCCAGCAACTGGGGAGCAAAAAGAGGTCTCACTTGCACCCCCCCACTCAAAAATGTCTCCCAAAATGCACCCAAAATTCATACTCCACCGTCAGACACACTTTCCTGTACACTCATATCAAATTCACAGGGAAGGGAAGGGAAGGGAAGGGAAGGGAAGGGAAGGGAAGGGAAGGGGCAGACACAGTGGAGCATTTTGTAAGATGTGGTTTCTTTGTGTGCACCTCTGTGCATTATGTCATGGGCCAGCTGGCAGTTAACTAAGTCATAGTCTCCTTCTCTGTCTCATATCCTGAAAACGAACAAGGTTTCCAGCTGTTTTGAAGACCGGAGAGCAGTCTCCAGAGCCAGAGGTGTGCTGAACCCATGAGTCAGCAGCTGTCGGTAATGGTTACACAGACGTGGGTGACACCGCTGGAGTAGGAAAGTCCCTGCAATATCACACACCGGACAATAAGCACGTAGTCACTTGGCTACTCAAACCCATCCTTGGCACAACTGAAAATATAACAACACCACAACCCAGGTGTCCCTGTGTCCTGGGGAGCACGTACTACACCAGCTCTCTGGGGAGTTAGGAAGGGATAGAGCAGGGATACAGCAGACAAACCCAAGGCTGGGGTGGGCATCTTGTCCTGATGGCCAAGGCATGGCAAGGTCCAAAAAAAGCTTGTTGGACTTCATCTCAGGCTGCTGAGCACAGCTCTGGGGTGATGTCACCGTGGGGCAGAGCTGTATGGGAGAGCAGGGCCTTTCCTCATCCTGTGCTGGGTGACAGCTGGCTGCAGATGACTTTCCATCTCTACACCCAGCACACCCCCTCCCTTCCTTGCCCAAGCTGTTGAAGATGGGCACCACCAGCGTTTCCTTCTTCATCACGAAGGGTCTGACCAGGTGAGCTCAGTCTGTGCCAGCACCAGCAGAGGACGAGAGAAGTTCCCACTCCAGTTTGCAAAAGCCTGTGGCACACGGGCAAGGCTGGCCACTGCAGAGACTTGTTTCTAACGTCCGTGGAGCAAATTCAGCAGGGCAGTGCTGAGACAGGAAAGCGGGACTGTGGAGAACCTGCCCTCCCATATTCTCCAAGGTTTGTTTGTTTGATACTTTTGTGCTTTCTTGCTGTTCACGGCAAAAAAGCTGGGTGCTTACACCAAGCAGATGTCAGAGGAGGTTCGGTTCTCCCTTTCTGCCTCTGGAAACCAGTCAGACATAACTCTGCCCGGGAGCATTGCACCTGAAGGCAGGTGAGGGAATCTGGGTCTTGCTGACAACACAGAAAAAGGAGATGGAAAAAGATGCCAAGCTTGTCAGTCCAGCCAGGTGATGAGAGCAGATCTCCACCTGCTGTCAGCTACCGCAGCTTCCCCTCCACCAGCCACCCTTCAGCAGGCACAGACCTCCCCCCAGCTGGGAAGCTGTTGTTTGTCTTAGAATCTTATCTTAGAGTCATGAAGGTTGGAAAAGACCTCAAGGATCATCAAGTCCAACCATCAACCCAACACCACCCAACCCACTAACCCATGTCCCCAAGCACCACATCTACACGTTTCTTGAACCCCTCCAGGGATGGTGACTCCACCACTGCTCTGGGCAGCCTGTTCCACTGCCTGATCACTCTTTCCGTGAAGAAATTTTTTCTAATATCCAGCCTAAATAAATGGGAGCAGCAGCTTCTCTGACGGCATCTCAGTGGAGACCTCAGCCAGGGCGTTGTGCTCCAGGCTTATCACCTGCCCAGGCGTTTTCTTGCATTCCCCAGGGACCCTCAGCTCTGCCAGGGCATTTCCCACCCCCAGCCCCCCTGGGACCCTCTGCCTGCACACTGGCAATGATGTCCCCCCAGTGCCCCGCTCCAGGCAAAGATGGGGACAGCTGAATCCCGTGGTGGATTTGTGACCCCGGAAGGCTTCCCACCTATCCTTCACCTATTCCTCGCTTTCCTACCAGCACCGAACAGCAAGGAGAGAGCTGCCTGCGGGAATAACAGGGTGTATTAGGCTGAGGCTACTTCCTGGGGCTGTCTGTCCAAATGCCTTGAAAGGTTTTCCCATGTCAGCCCATGCCTGTCCCTCTGCTGCCAATTTTGGGATGCTACACCTCTGAGCTCACCGCTTTGTCCCAGAGGCATGAGCACGGTGAGGACTCCTGTGTCTCTTCCCTGTCTCCTCCAGAAAGCAAGCAGGTCACTGGGGGAGAGGAAGAAGAGGGGCCAAGAAATAGCAGAGGAAGGAGCTGGGATGAGTACAGAGCAGGGAAGAAAAGCAAAAGAAGTGATGGGGTCAGATCGGGGAAGGGGCAGAAGGAAGGAGCTAAGGTATAAACTGAAAGGACGAGAAGGGAAGAGGTTGCTCAAAGGGAATTATAGAGATTGTTCAAAGAGAAAACTACCTGGGACAGAGCCTGCCTCTATGGCTGCCCAGCCTCTAGGCCTGGATCCCAAACGAGCAACAAATTAATAGACGTGTGAACTCAAAACAGAGTTTAGAAGGGAGGTGAATGGGTGGGAATTACCAGCATTCGGAAAACGAAGGAGACATCCAGACCCAGAAAGGTAAACATAGAAAGAAGCAGGAAAGGCAAAAGCAGCCAGGTCTCTGCGCTGAAATCCCTAACACAAGGAGAGAGAATGAAGGAAATGATGAAGCCGGAGCTGGCACACTGGGAAGCAGCCTGGCCCCGCCATGTACCGCCAGCTCTGCTTCGGGGGAGCTTAGCACCAGAGCGCTCCGTTTGGGAAATGCCGCTCTGGAAATAGCCTGCTTGGTAGTGAGATCATTCATTCTTCTCAGCTGGAAACCTGACCCTGTCGCCAAACTTATTTTCCAGACTAGAAGATGACGTTCATGGAAAACTTTGGCCCCCAAGGTCCAAATAGAGCTTCAATCCTGAGCTTGTCAGTGCCCAGGTCCAACAGGCTGCACGGTGATCTCAGAAGCCTCCCTGGCCTTGTCGCAGCCTCACTGGTGGCTCGGTTGGGGAAGAGGAGCACAGAGACTTGGTGGCTAGTGACCAACTTCCAGGCAGCCCATGGGCTGGCCAACCTTGGGTTTGCATTGGATGTATGATGCACCCCATCCCTGGAGGGGTTCAAGGCCAGGCTGGATGAGGTTTTGAGCAACCTGGGCTAGTGGGAGGTGTCCCTGCCTATGGCAGGGGGGTTGGAACCTGGTGATCTTTAAGGTCCTTTCCAACCCAAACTATTCTATGGTTCTGTGAAATAGATCCTACATGAGCCAAAGGCTGGTGGTAAGCAGAAGGGCATATGAGGGCGTGAATACCTGGTTTGATATTAGGTCTCCTGTCTGCTGTTAAAGGAAGTTAATTCCTCCTGGTTCTCCGGCAGCAGGAGGAGACATGCTTTTGGAAGTCTTTCCTGGCTCCAAAGCATCACATGAATGAGCGCGGATATGTCAAACACTTTCAGTCATGGCTTTTGTCACGGAGTCATGACTCTGCCAAACCACCATCCTACTTCTGAGGTTTTGGGCAATTTCCTCTGCGCCATGCCGGGGACGTGAGCCATTGCATCGGCAGGGCTCTCCCCTCCTCCCTGCTCCGCACTACCTGCCTTCCGCGCTGCTTCGGCTGCTTTTTCATAAGCAATCAGCCCCAATCCAAAGAAAACAGCAGCAGCGATGCCATGCCATTGCAAGTGTCTGCGGGAAAGCCAGGCTCTCCGCAGGCGAGCAGCTTTCGTGGAGCTCGGGGGGAGGCTGGGCACGCTCCAGGCCCTGTGCCTAATATTTGCCGTAACACCCAGATAATATTTGTGTGTGGCTGGCAGGTGCTCGCCTTGCTTTGGCTGGGGCAGTGTTTGAGTGTGTGGTGAAGGTGTGAATTATACCCTCTTTCAGGCACTGCAGAGAGCTTGAGGGACAGCCAGGACTGCAGGCATCTCCCCTGCCTCCAGCCTGGGCTGTAGGCAAGCTCCTGCAGAGCCCTCCTCTCCCCACCTTGCCCCCTCTGCAAAAAGCATCGTCCTGGGGGGGACAGGGCAGCCCCAGAAGCCCCCGGCTGGTTTGCTCTCAGGCACCCCAGGGGGAACCAAGGGATGATGCTCCTGAGGAGGAGCTGAATTTGGAGTGTCAGGAGCAGACCGGTTGGGAGGCTGGAGGCAACCGAAGTGCCAGGTGTCCGGATGGAGGGGTGTCCCCATAGGGGTGAGAGTCCCCACTCCCACCGGCAGTGAATAACCATTATCCAGGCCGCCTACAAAGGCTGCTGCCTGTGGGCAGACGTGATTCCAGGCACAGCCTCGGCTCCTGTGGTTGTGGGAACCTGGCGGAAACCCCCCCGGTTCCCCCTGGGCTCAGCTCAGCTGCGCCGGGAGATTTGCATTGGCAGCGGGGCGGTGGGGAAGCTCGCCCGCCCCTTGCCCGCACGCTGCCAGTGTCCTGCCAGTGCCGGCAGCCTTTCGCCTGTGTGAACTTTTTGTCTCTCGTGTGAAAAGGGAGCTTTTTGCAAAGGAATCGTTTAAACATTGGCATCTTAATTAGAAGTAGGCACATGGCACGGGGCGCCGTACCTTTGGCTGGGATGCACACCTTTACCCACACATTCCTCTCTTGCTTGTAGCCATCCTGCTCCGCCACCAAGTCCCCGTAGACCTGAGCTGGCCGAGACCCTGATCCACCCTGGCAGCCCCCCGCCGCCCCCAGCCCGGCTGCGCGTTACACACGGCTGGGTCAGTGCCCCCTCCATCCCCTCTCCCAGCCTCCCACAGCTCTCCCAGCCCCAGGACTCTGCCCGCTCCCGGCCACCTCTGGCTCCTGACCCTGGTGTCACCTATAGCTGCAACAGCCATTCAGCCTATATCCATTACTAAATGAAGAATCCTCTGTGAAGCGGCAGAAAAGCCCTGGCTGTACAATGCGCCCGGAGTGAAAAGGGAAGGCTGTTAACACCACTTGGAAAGGGGCCTGCATTTGACAGCAAACAACGGCCAAGTTTCGAGCTCCTTGCTAATTAATCTATTAGCTATATGAGCAGAGAAAGCCTCTCACCACCCAGCGCCGCTCCACTCTCGCGCTTCAGCCCCATCACCTCAGGAATCCCCGGCCCCGTCTCCGTGGCGCGGTGCTACGTAGGCATCACACCAGCGGCTTCCTGGCCATTCGCCTGTGCCTGGACGGGAGAGCCAGCCGGAGATGGTTCCTCGCCGACGATTTTCTCTAACAGACAAAAGCTGCTTAAAAAAAAAAAGAAGCCAAAGCCGCAGGTGCTGCTGGGATGCTGAGCTGTGGGAGGAGAGGGCACCCTGCAGTAACCCACGGACCCGCACACCCATGGGATGGACATCCCCAGCCTGATGGTGCTGGCAGGAGCCATCAGGAACAGCCCTGGGAAGAAGGTGCTGGGGACAACCCTTCCCCCTGCCCAGCCCCATGCCCCCCCACCACACTCAGGTGCCAGCAGAGCCAGCAGCCCAGGGACGAGGTCGCTCCCTGGTGCACCTTCAGATGGGTAATGTGCAAAACCATCGTTCCTCCTGACACATGAACCCACACGCCTCTGTGCCCCCAGCCTCTTGGCACCTTACTGGCAACCTGGCCAGCCAACCTAGCAGAAAGAGGCTGCCAGTGCTTCAGCAGCAGCTGGGGAGCATCCATCCACCCATCCATCCATCCATCCATCCATCTGTCCGTCCATCCATCCATCTGTCCATCCACCCATCTGTCCAAGGAACGGGTTAAACAGCTCACGTCCCAGCCCATGAGGCCAGCCCGGGCTTCCAGGCATGGAAGGGAGAGGCTTGCAGCTGGGGCTCATTACGGGGCAGCTATAAAGAGGGTGGAGGCGCTTCCTCCCACACTGATCAGAGAGGAGCTTTGCAACTGTGTGCCCTGGAGCCAAGGGATGAGGTCCAGGGCTTGTTTACCACCTCCTGTAAAACAGGGGCGTTTTCTCCACTCCAAAGAGAAAGCTGGCTGATCCCACCAAGAAGCGATGTGTTATGTACTTCCCCAAAGTGAGGGGACCACTTGATGACCACCCTTTGGTTGACTTCTCCATACCAGGAGGACCTGGTTTGGCTGGCCTGCCTTGGGATATTTATTGATCTACTATTCCCAATGTCAGGAGGCAAGAAGGGTATTCCCTAACCTTTTACTGATGTTCTGCTGACAGAGCCTGTTGATAAGCCAGGGGGACAGATCCACCTCTGCTGCCTGAAAACACGGAGCTGCAGTGGCAAAAGGTGCGATTCACTCCTGCCCTGTGCAGGACTTGCAGAAATCAAGGGGAGAGAAGAAGCAGCCTTTCTGACTTGGCCACAGCGCACGGAGGGATTGACACCAAAATCTCCAGACACTGAGGTCTCTCCGCTCGGACGGGCTGTCCAAAAGACAGGATTTTGCTAAATTTCTCCAAGGGGTGCACTAATAGCAGAGGAACTAAGCAGCAGCCATTTTGTCCCGGAGATGGCGTGTTGCCTGGCCATCGACAGATGAATGGAAATTGATGTGCCAAGGGATGCCGGAAGCATGGCCTTTTCCCTGGGAATGACGAGAAGCTCCACATGAAAAATGGATGACTCACTCTCCCGAGCACCACAGTCAGACGTGGAGAGGAGGAGGTCGTGGTACTCCTCCAAGCTCAGCCCCCACAACAAACTTGCCAGATACCAAAATGAGATGTTACGAGATGTTTGGCTGGTGTGGCTGGTCTCCCTGCTTCACACCCTCGAGCAGGAAAACTGGGCTGGCTGGTAGAAATCAATAGTGTAGACACAATCCCCTTTGGTTTCCAGTGAAAGCTGGGAATGTCTGGATGGCCAGTTGTAACTTCTGAGGGTTGCTGGGATGGTCGTGTACCTCTTCTTCCAGCAGAATTGATCCATCTGCTGGGGCAGTTTCATCTTGGCTGAGCAGGACAGCCAGAGAAGGTACTTTCCGAGATCTGAGCTGTGTTATCCACTGTGACCCCTTTCTCTTCCCTTCCAAGCACAGGGGGTTTTGTAGTCCCTGCGGGATGGCCTTATCAAATGCTCTTGAGCTGCCATATGAAGTCTTGGAGGAAGCTATTCCCCTTGGTTTCATCCCCTTGGATTCAGCCAAGGAGTTTGGAAGAATTATTTATTAATGGGTCATGAGATCACTGAGGTCACTCATCTGTGAAGTCATCAAGGAGCAGAAAACAGATCATTGGCCTCAGGTCCTTGAAAATCATATAAACCTGTGGGGAATGTCTCTGCTCCAGCCCTCATCTGCTCTTGCCAGATGTTTATACCACAGTGGCCTCTCTCATCTCAGTGCTGTAATCCAGGCAAGGGTCAGCCCTTTCCTTGCCAATGCCTCTTTTAGTGCGTGCAGAGGGTTGGCTTTGCTGTGTCAACGAGGCTTAGGGTCTAGTTTTACCATGCAGCCTCCACCCAGCCCCTGCGAACGTGCTCACCCTCTGGCAGAGGCACCCATGTGCTTGAACCAACCTCCACAGAGCACTGGAGTTTGAAGGGGCGGTTTGCACGCTTTGGCACGGGGCTGAGCCGGCACAGCTATAAGAGGATTTCCTTTAGTACAGGCTAAGGCACCAGGTCTGTGTGAGAAGGAAGGTAGCTCAGGTCCGCTCTGAACAGCCTCCTGCAGAAGTCTGGCAGGGCTCTGAAGGATTCCTCTGGGTTCGTTTCCCCACTGACCCCTTGGAGGACTTGCCAGCTTCAGTGTGTCATCCTCCTGAAGGACTGCTGCAAGGTCTGGTGCAGTCCAGCCCCTCTTTCCACTGCCACTGTGAAAGCTCATTCAAGGACTGATGTTCACGCCACACTCACCGCTTACCCTGGGTTAGTGGTTTAACTTCAGCCACAAGAGAGGAGGCTTCATCCACCACTTCTCTAAATCTTTACTTATTATCTAGCCAGCACCGGATGAGGGACCTATTCAAGAAGCTGATTCTTGCAGACAGGAATGGTGTAATGAGCTGTTCTGGTTGACCCCAGTTCTGCAGAGTTAGGAGCCTCCACGGTGGAACTAAACTCCTGCATTTTCCCAGCAAGAAGCGATAGCAGCCTGCTGTCCTCCGTCAGCTGAAGGGGAGGGTTGTCAGTAGGTTGTTCATCTGGGCAACAGACAGCTTGCCGGTGTTGTGCCGTGTGTCCTGCAAGGCTTTCCACTTTTTGAAACAGGGAACGTGGTGTGGTGTCTGAACAAGCCAGCAATGTGAGGAGAATCACTGTTCATCAATTTTCAGAGCTGCCCTTCTAGTCAGCCTGCAAAGACCAGCTCACTCCTGGATGTGCATGGCTGTGCCTCACCATGTAACGATGCACGACCAGGAACAGGGCACTCGAGACATCACCTAGATGTATCTCTTGACAAGGAGAGATAACGCTATCTAACCGGGCCTGAGGGGTATTTGTAACACCTTGGGTTTGGAAATTTCTAGGGAAGGAGATTGTACGGTCTCTGCAAGGCACTCTGTCTTAGGAGGACAGGAGCCCTTAAGGGCTTAAGGAGCTGGAAAGTTTTTCTGAATGTCTCCCGGAGATGGCGAACAATCCGTCCTGTTCCTTTTTCAGACGCTTTTACAAGCGTTTCACCTCTGTGCCTGGCAAGATCATGGAGCAAATCCTCCTGGAATCTATGCTAAGGCACATGGAAAACAAGCAGGTGATTGATGACAACCAACACGGCTTTACCAAAGGGAAATCGTGCCTTACAAATTTGGTGGCCTTCTATGACAAAGCCACGGCGCTGGTGGATAGAGGAAGGGCAACTGACA
>WKFP01014753.1:270287-357868 GCA_011057875.1 Pterocles orientalis | reverse complement strand
GGGGGTGGGCGCTGCTGGGGTGTCCCCCCGCCGCCGAACCTCTGTGCGCAGCCTGGTGCTGCCCGCTGCTGTGCCCCGTCCCCTCCCTGGCCTCCTGCCCAGCTGCCGCTGCTGTCACCCACGTCTCGTCCCCGCTGGCAGCCCCCTCCTGGGGGGGGGATGCCCCTGCCCGAGCAGCAGCACCATCGGAAGCGGAGGATGCCCCTGCCCGAGGTGCCCATCGGAGGCAGAGGATGCAGCAGCACCTGTGGGGAACTAAAGCCCCCCTGGGATTTTGAGGGTTTATCCTGGGAGACTCTTGGCATCCCGCTCTGGAGCTGAGCGCCTCAGAAGATGGGGGTCCCCCCTCCCCAACCACTCCTTCCCCACTCCCACCATTCCCACCAGCACAGCGGTTACCTCTCCGTCACCCACGCGCTTGTTCTCAGGATGGTGCCACGGGGTCCACGCTCCTCGCCCTACCCCACAGCACAGCCTGATGTGCTGCCAGCAATCCCAACCCACCCTTCCTCGCCTGTTCCCAGCGCTGGGGTGGGGGCCACAGCCTTATACCAGGGGGTGGTGGCACCACCATACCTCCTGCATCTGGACCAGTGTTCCCAAAGTCCCTGGTTAGAGGTCTGCCACAATCACCCATGGTCTTTGCAAGCTGGAGAAAGTCCGTGGACTACAAGATGAGCAAAGTCAGGTTGGGAGGGGGACCAGGGGCATGAGAGGTCCTTCCCCTTTTAGCCCTGAGCACCTCGAGAAAAGCGAGGGAGGGGATCTTTGCTGCGGCCATGGGGCTTCCATGCCCACCCCTGCCCGGTGCAGCCCACAGAGCACATGGGCTTGACATCTCACCGGGAAAGTCACCCGTCCAAAGCATTTCTCCAGCTGTGAGTGGGGACCGCCAGAACGACCGGGAAAATGCCTTCCGCTGTCTGCAGCCTACACCTCAGCTGTAAACTGTAAAGTCAGCCTGGTTCCGCTCCAGGCTGCTTCAACACCAGCCCAGACCCCTTGAGCGTCTTCCCCATTGTATCCGCAGGCTCCCAGCTGCTGAGGAAATCACAACCCTCCCAGCCCCTCGCTGGGAAGCCACTGCTCTGTCCCCATTTGACCTGTGTCCCCAGGGTCTTGTCTAATCCCGTTTGCACAGGTGTCCCACAGGTGGGGAACCCTTGGAGTCCACATATCTGCATCCATGCCAGCTAAAGCATAATCAAGCTTGAAGCCATTGCTGTTCCCTGGGAAAAGATGGGGTCAACAGGGCCAAGGGACAGGAAATCCAAATGGCCCCTTTCAGAAAATGGGTCTGCTGCGGGAAAAGCTGGTGTGGGGGGACAACATTTGGAAGGCTGTAGGATCTTCGTCAAGTCCACCAACCATAAAGCACAGGGAAGCAAGACAGTGTGCAGCACAACCCATGTGTTTTGGCAGGTCCGCATCTTTTCCCATAGTCCTGCTCATCCTCAGGGTGTGATGGGTGATCTGGGTGCCATGACCCGTTGCAGGTTTTTGTGGGTACAGATCATTTGGCAAAGCCTTCTGTGACACGCAGAAGAAAGTTTCAGACTGACACAAGTCCCCAGCTCCCAGTGGAGAGAGGATGGCCCCCAAGCTCTCCGATATGTCTCTTAGCTTATCTCCTGACACACGAGACCCTCTGGGGGTTCTGGTGTCCACAGGATGCCACCAGGAATCAGGATCCTGGAACAGTCCACCCTGAGGCCCTCCCTGACTTTTTTTCAAAGAACAGAACTTACCTCTAACCACCTCCTGATACGAAGGACTCTCCGTGTTGGGTCGTCTTGCAAGGTGCCACCACTGGAGACCTCTTGTGCGCATCCTGCAATGAAGAAGGCTGTTGGGCATCGGGTCACCGGGAGGTTGTGTGTCCTAGCTCTGTGGCTGTGGCACCAGCTCTGTGCTCTATGGGCTGGGATCAAGAGCTGATGGTGCCTGCAGAGGAAGGTCCAGGCCATCTATCTGCAGGACAGGTGGCCATCCTCACCACATGGAGAGTGCAGAACCAGCCCCAGAAGCAGCAGAACAGGGTGCAAAGCCATGAGAGAGTGACTCAGTTTCTCTTGGAAATCAACGCGGAGCCCAGAGGAACTAGCAGCCGCCCAGCAAAGGAGGGGGACTTCCAACAGGGACCCCAGTTCTTTTTCCAAGAAGGTGTGAGGAGGCAGCATCTTCTGCTTGCTGGTGGTGAAGGCACGGTGGGGACGATGGCACACCACGCTGCCTGGAGCGGGAAACAGCTCTGCAAGCGGACACCCCCTTCTACTAGGCATCTCTCCCTCTGTTGATTTATGGATTTATTTTTCATTTTCCTTCCCTCCTCCTCCTCTTCCTCCTCCTTCTTTCCCCCTAATCCATGAACAAGACTCTCAGAGCTAGAAGAGAGGTGAAAAACCCAGCACAGCTGCAAACGCGATCGGCGGCACGCTGGCGGGCAGGCACGCACAGCTGGGAGAGGGGAGCGCGCTCTCACACACAGAGCAGCACCAAATGGAGCGCGTGGACGAAGGCCAGCGCAGGCTGGTGACTCACATACCCCAGCCTCCATCAGCTTCAGTCCGAGGAACATCAGCAGATGACCCAGGCTGGCAGGAGACACCGCAGTGCTGGAGCCCTGCTGAGCCCACCTGAGTTGAGGGTGGGCAAACTCTCCCGACCTCAGAGGCTTCTCAGCACATCTGGGTGGGAGCCAGATGTAAAGTACCATGTTATCTTCTGTGAATCTGACTCTAAATATTTATTTAATCATCAGGTCCTGCCATGTCCCTCCTCCCTCCTTCCTTCATCAAACTGTCCATACCGTCAGTGGCAAGAGAGAGTGAGAGAGTGCCCGGTGCCACAGACCTGGCAGATGGGCAGAAAGGAAAGTGCAGCTTGCTGGTAGCTGAGCATCGACAAGCTTCCATCCTCTAACACCTCCATCACTACAGCGCAGCTCTGTGCCATTCACTATGGCTCAGCTATACATCCCAGTACAAGTTCCTCCCAGTTCTGGGCAGCATCACTTCGATTTGGGATGCTGACTCCTCAGCTTGACAGAACACAGACTCACTGCAAAGCACCGAAGGAGGCCAGTGAACCACCATTCCATCACGCTGCAGAAAACTGGGAGAAGATACTGTACAGACCTGAGCAGCGGT
This sequence comes from Pterocles orientalis, assembly GCA_011057875.1. Taxonomy (NCBI): domain Eukaryota; kingdom Metazoa; phylum Chordata; class Aves; order Pterocliformes; family Pteroclidae; genus Pterocles; species Pterocles orientalis. The sequence goes on along the minus strand of WKFP01014753.1, from coordinate 354,719 downwards.
ACAGCCTCGCCCAGCCCTGCGTGCCCCCGGAGCCCTCACCTCCTGCCATTTCTTCTTGTACAGCTGCCCTTCCCAGCACATCTTTCCGTGGTGCCTGGCTCCCCTTTCTCCTCCCCTCCTCACCCTGCCATGAGGACCACAGAGCCTCCCCCTGATGCAGGATGTGTTGCAGGAAACACCACTGAGAGCTGTCATGAGGTGTAAATTTGGGGTAGCTGGAAAGCACTGGTATGAGCTGACTAACCCTCCTGTTGTGATGGGTTCACCCTTGCCTGGGAGCCAACCCCACACAACCCGTTCACTCACCCTCCCCGCTTCCGAGGATGGGGGAGAGAATTAAAGGGTGAAGGGAAAAAAGGACTCATGGGTTGAGAGAAGAACAATTTAATAACTAAACTACAATAATACTGAAAATAATACTATATACAAATATACAAATGAGGGACACACAGTGATACACTCACCACCCGATGACCAAGGCTCAGTCTGTTCCCGGCTAACGATCCCAGAGCAGGGAGGGTCTCGAAACCGCACTCACGGAATGGAGATAACAACCTGAGCATCCCAGACCCAGAGCTGACCAGGGTGGGGGAAGAAGGTCATGGGAGAGGGACCGTCTGGGGCGAGATGACCCGGAGCAAAAAGGATCCAGAACAAAAAGGGATGAGCTTTCAGAGGGTCCTCAATTATACCCTGGGCATGACGGGTATGTTATGGAATGGACTACTGGCCACTTTGGGTCTCAGTCCCAAACCTAAGATCAAATCCTGGGCTAGTAACTGGGGCTGTGCTCTCTCCCAGCTTCTCCTGTTTGCAGACAGCCAGAGAAGCTGAAAGACCTTGGCAGCCACTTAAGCATCCCTTTTTATCAACTTTCTTCTGAGCACAAATCCAAAACACAGCCTCTTGCTAGCTGTTATGAAGAGTTAACTCTGTCCCAGCTTAACCCAGGACACCTGTGCATAAGCAACAACCTGTCCACCCTGAGCTCCATCTCCACACCAAGGCTGGAGCCTGGGTACCGCTCACAGGTCACAGGTTGGGCAGAAAACGATGGAAATTTGAGGGTTTTCTCAAACTCCCTTCACCCTGCCTAAACACAGCCTCCACTCCAGCAGCTCTGTGGAAGCAGAGGTACAGGGGACAGGCGTTGCAGGTAGGTCCTCTCCTGCCAAGTGCCGTGAACGTGCTGTCACTCTTCCCATGCCCAGCGCTGGTTGTCAGCGGGTTTTAACTTGGCCATGCTTAAACCATTTGGGCTGAACTTTGTCTTGCTGGTTGGCTGCTTAACGCTGAACTATCCTACAAATATAGATATGAAATCTATAATTGCAAGCCAAAATGATTCATTTGCTTCCAAGAACATTGTAAGGGGAAATACTTTGGTTTCTCTTGCTTTTGTTACAGAGAAATCTGATGACCTTTTCTTTGAAGAGGTCTCGAAGCTGCATGTTTTTGACATGCGGACTTGAAGTTTGGCAAAAGGAGAAGCAGGGAAGGCCTTTGGTTTAGTCCAGATGCACCCTTTGCTGCTGCCAAACCTAGCCAAGCCTTTGAAATATTCCGTTTCCCATGTGCTCCCTCAAGACAGCCTTGTAGCGCTCACCGGCTAAATTCCCTGAAACTTTTCCCCTTTCAGGATGCGCTCCAGCCAGGGGCTGAGCAAGATTTCCAGATAAGCAAAGCTGTGGATCGCTGCAATCCAGACCGCAAGTCCAGTCCCTCCCTGAGATTAGGCAGCTCCTGCCCACTCCCACTCCCCATCCTGGCCCAGCAGCATGAACAACACACGCACAGGCAGACGGAGAAAGGAGCCGACAGGAACTGCTGGGAGGAGAGAGGATTTGGGATGGGGATTTGTCTGAAGGGAAATTGGATGGGATCCTGGAGGGGAAGGAAGGTGAGCCTCCATGAGGAGTCAGCATGAAGAACTGCGACCAACCGAGAGCATGGCACAAGGATGCAGAGAATCCTGCAAGGATGCATGGATAAATCCCGGGAGCGAGAGGAAATGGGGAGCAGGGCGGGAGGAGGGGTGCAACCAGCTGCTGAGAGTCACCGGCATGAAACGCAGCAAGGGTCTGGGGGAAACCAAGAGGTGTTGGACAGCATTGTAGGCAGAAGTGACAGCCAAAAAGGCGCACAGGGAGCGTAAGAGCTTTTTGGGGGTGTCAAGACAAGACCACATCTGCAAAGAGGTTTCTTTAACACGAGGCAAGGAGGGGAAGCGCATATTGCAGAAATATGACTATGAGGGCTCAGCTTCATAGGGGGTGAATCGGTCCTGCACCATGATGTCAGGGTCCCACCCTGCTAGTGAACATCAGCAAAGCTCTGTAAGTGCGAGCCGAGGGTCTCGTAGAGGTGTGCGGGCTCCATGCTCTGAAGACAGAGGAGGGAATTCATCGGAAAGTAATAAACTGTAAATCGGGACATTGCTTCCCAACAGGGAGGGACACATCCTGCTTGGCATGGCACAAATGAAACCCTCCAATGTGGCAGAGGCTCAGAATAGCTCCATTTGTTTATTTATTTTCCTTGTGATGCTCTGGTTTTGCTTGGAAGCAGCCACACTGAAATCTTCGCAGCTCTGAGGTCTCCGACCTCGGCTCCAGCCCACAGGAGGGCAGAAGGCTTGGAGACCATCCAGGCAAACATTTGAAGCTTGTGAGCTTTGCTTTGCACGAGCATTAAGATCCCCCTTCACAGTCATACTTCATTAGCTCTAGGCACCAACGCAAACAGTCTCTCCATGGACGTTAGCTGCCCTTTCACGGGACCACCATTCTCCACGGATGAGCGGCCAACACTACCAGTCTCTGCTCTTGCTTTATTTTGCCCTTAAGGAGGAAAATTTTCTTACCACTTGCATAAAAATAATTTTTAAAAACCACCAACACACAGGGAAAAAAAAAAAAAAAAAGCACTTACGCTCACAAAGCAGCGATACCTTTTCGTTTTTCCCCCAGAATCCCCCAGGGAGCCCAGGACAAACCCAGCCACTTTTTTTCAGGAAACACATCTCCTCTTCTTCATTTCATACCTAGTTGAGAGCAGAAAGGCTGTGTCAGCAGCACGGGGGTGGCTCGCCCATCTTCCAGCCAGGGTGCCAGCCAGTGACTCATCCACGATGGAAATCAGGGAGCGTGAAGCAGCAGAAGAATGGAGGAAGCAGCGGTCCATGTTATTCCGAGTGCGTCACTCTGCCAGGAGATGTCTTCCCGTGCAGATGGGGTCACAAGCCCTGGCAGACACGATGGGCAGAGCTGGACCTCAAGCTGCGGGGAAACCTGCGGTGGAGAGTATTTGTGCATGGGAGAGGCTTCAAGAAAGGGAGCATCTCTGGGCAGCTCTGCATTTAAATGCTTCCTAGACAGAGCGGCTGGAGAGTATCTGTCGGAGCGATTTCTTTGTATGGAATCTTTTGTTCTGTTGTAACAGCAGGTTCTGGATTCTGCAAGGAGCTTGTACTTTCGAACACAAATATGAACTCCTGGAAGCCAGGCACTTTGGCCAAATGCCCTCCTTTCCCCAGGCCTTGACCCCAAAGCACTGGGGCTGCCTCCTGGTCCCCAGCCCCTGCCATGCTCTGCTCTCCCCTACCCTGCCATGCCCTCCCCTGCCGTGCCGGGTTCCCATCCAGCACCATGGTCACACCACCACATTTTGTTATTAGGGCGTATCGTAGAATTATAGAATGGTTTGGGTTGGAAGGGACCTTAAAGATCATCCAGTTCCACCCCCCTGCCATGGGCAGGGACACCTCCCACTAGCCCAGGTTGCCCAAAGCCTCATCCAGCCTGGCCTTGAACCCCTCCAGGGATGGGGCATCCACAGCTTCTCTGGGCAACCTGAGCCACTGCCTCACCACCCTCACAGGGAAATATTTCTTCCTAATGTCTAGTCTAAATCTGCCCTCTTCCAGTTTAAAATCCTGGCACGCAGCAGGATCTGCAGTCCCACCAAGGTGCTGGGCCTGTGACAGGGCAAGATGGGCACAAGCCACCAGGGCTGCAGCTCCCAGGAGCCAGAGCAGCATCGAGAAGTTGTGAGCGTGATTTTTGTCTGGACAGGAGCTGAGCAGCTGGAGGAGGAGGGATGCTCAGCCAGCTCATTACCAGCTCTGTGTTTTAACCTCCCTGTCTAGAGGAGGGTCAGGCGGGCATCCGAACCAGGGGAGTCCTCAGAGACTGCACAGCACAAGTGGCTTCAGAGGAGCATCTGATGTCGGAAGAAGGACCAGATGAGATTTGGCTGCTGAAGTGTTCTGCCTTCAAATTCTCTTCCGCTGGCTGGCTCCTGCCAGCTGTTCCTGTGTCTCTTCGCCGCAGCACTGCCAGCTTTGACCAAGCTGAGAGATGAGCCTGTCCAGCCTCCAAGCTAGGAACCTGCTGCGGGGAGCTAGACCTTCGTAGAGATCCTTACCCTTGCAAATTATCTGAGAGCTCCTCTGAGAAGCAACAGCACCACGGAGGAAAAGCACGCCCGCCGTCTCCCTGCTCCCGCATCCTCAGGTGTCTGCAGAGCTGTCAGACCTGCAGTGCTCCGTGACCCCAGGCATCTGCTCCACTTTCCCTGGGAGGGACGGCCAGGGCGCTTCTCTGGGCGCGAGCAGCTCCCACGCAGCGGGCCAGCGCTCGGTGCCAGGGGATGTGTGTGCAGAGCCAGCCAGAGCTAAAACGCGAGCCTGCTTTCTCTGAGACAGCCCGGCCAAGCCCAGAGGAAGAGGCGAAAGAAAGCCTTTGCTGTCAGAGGCAGGGTTTACAACCAGCCGTAAATGGCCTCGGTCCCTAAAGTTCCCATGGTGACAGTCCTGGTGGGAACCGAGCTGTCTCCTCTGCCCTGTCCCCACCAGCCCTCCCCAGGTCGGGGGGTGCAGCCGCCTCCAACCCAGCTCCAGCACCCCCTGAGACAGGGAATGAAGTGGAGCCCCAGGGCCGGGGGAGCACCTTGTATAGCATCCCTCCAGGGCCAGGCTGCAAGCGCAGCACTTCTGGGCTTTGCTGCTTCTCACTCGGCTGAGCGCAGGGTTTGGTATTCGCCTCCACTCCGGCTGCAAAAGGCAAAAGATTGGTGATGACAGCAACGGATGGACCGGTCCTCCCTGGGACACAGACACAGAGCACCAACCACCAAAGCCAAAGACAAGCTTTCTGGAGAGAAAGGCAACCCACGTTCTTTGCTCTAAGCTCCTCCTGAATTCACTAGCTAGTTTTCTTTGCTGGTGCCTGGCCAACTTGACTTACAACTCTTCCCAGCACGTGACACTCCCTCGCTTGTTTTATCAACTCACTTATTTAACGATGCCCCAATGCAGAGGCATCAGTGTGTGATGCCGATCTAGGTTTGCTCCCAAAGAAGGCTTCCCTTTGACCTTCCATGAGAGCATGGGCAAATCATTTGATCCTTCTGTACCAAAGATTCCCATGCATTAAAAAAAATACATAGTTTTTCCCCTGCTCTTGCTCTGCCTGCCATTCTGTTAGAGAAAAAAAAAGCTTGTGGAGATAGACGTATGCACCACATCCCACCATGGGACCTACTCTGACACCCCCCAGGTGGGACTGGTCCCATCAGACTATGCCCAGCGTGGATGCTGCTGGGTGCGCTGATTACCCCCGCTTCCCCTCTTAGGTGGTGGGAAGAAAAAGCATCTTAAGGACTTTGTCAAGCCAACCTATTTGAGATGTCTACTTGAGGATGAAGCAACTGATGTTGGCTGCTCAGGAAGCCCAGGACATCTTGGTCACGCTAGATGTCTCCACTGCAGAGCCTGAGATGTCACACAACTCTGTGCTGGCCACCGCAGCTGCAGTTTGGACACACAGATGGAGAGTGAAAAAGACGACTTTCCCCCAGTCATCTTTCTGAGAATAATTCCTCTTAAGGCAGAAGGCCTGGCCTTAGCTGGTTACGGCATCGCTGTGCAACGAAGGTGAGTCACCGCTGTAACAGGCTGAATTACGACTCCTCGCTCGCTAAGTTTAAAACAGAGGAAGGCAGCTTCAGCAAACGGAAGGGGCTAAGCATGTGAAAAATGTTCCCTTTTCTCAACTGCCCTTAGCCAGTTGAAAAATCTTTGTATTTGGGCTGTAAGTCCGTGCCAAGGCTCTGTCTGAGGCTCAGTTCAAACACTCAGGCTGTATAATCCCTTCCAGTCTGGGCTCATAATGGAAACACCGACAGACCGTTAAGCACAGCGGTGTTGCCAGGTTCTGCTGTAATTAAACACACACAGGAAAAGGTATAAATAACCAGGTTAAATGAAGGCATGGGGCTGTGATTGAAGGGATCTCCGGGAAAGCCTGCAGCCTGACTGTGTCTGAGGTTCAGGGGTGGGCGGCTGGGGAGCGGGGGGTGAGCCCTCTCGAGAAGATGCTGTGTGTTAAAGTATCACCTGCAGAGCGTGATGTCCTCTGCAGCACGGACGTGTGGCAAAGCAGAGACACGGACGGTCCCGCTCGCTCCTCTCTGCAGGTTGTCACCGCTTCCACATCCCGGCTCTATGACAAGACACCCTCCTGCATGCGGATGCTGGGGAAAGGTGGGACACTACCCAGCGGGACACTGTACCAGCAGACAAGAGAAGCCAAGGATAAAGGCAGATTCACAAGGGAAACGTTCCCACGCCAGCCTTCTTCCTTTCTTGCATCCTAAGGGGTGCGAGAAGTAGCACCATGTGGATGCTGCAGGACTCTCGGGTAAGGCGGTGTGGGCTGCAAGACCCCCAAAAGCCACCACATAGTCCCACGCCTGCTTGGGACAGCGGTGCTGGCTCCTGAGCTTTTCTTCAGCAGGATTAGCTGCACGCACACGTGCCTCCTGGTTTTCCTCTTGTGACTCCCAGCTCAGTTTGTCTGAGTTTTCTGGGCCAACTCTTCTAAATTTGTACAAGTATCCAGGGAGCTTTAGTAAATAACGTGGTAAATATTTGTTTGCAAGATTTGTCTTTCAAAAAAGACAATGAGGCAGCAGCCACGCACAAGGACACGGCCACGCGTACGACCCCGGCTGATCTATAGAAAACTGAGGCTCGCTTTCCTGTCTGAAGAAATAACTCCGCCAGGATTACATGAAAAAGACCCCCCCTCTGCTGAAACCAGATACAGGCACGCTCCGGCACATATGTATATTTGTGTACACTCGTATATTTTTCTGACCGCAGTCATCAAGCATCAAATCTTGCCCTTTCCAAATAAAGAAAAGAAAAGCTCATTTCCAGCCTGCAAGACTGACTCTGACCTCAGCCTGTGCTTCCCCAGCTGAGTTAATAACGCTCCCAGCCCCCAAAATATGGAGGCAGCTCCGAATGGAAATGTTAAAGAGCCGTAATTCCAGAGGATGTGAATGGCTAATGCTGTACATTCAAATGAAACAGAGGGGAAATATACTGAATGGAGCCCATGTATAAGATCATATGAAATGTAAAAAGGCTTGTTGTTCGGCGCACACACTGCCTCTTCAATCTCGTTCTGTTTAAATGCCCATTCTTTTCGTTTGGCATCTCCTTGTCCCTCGATGGCTGAATCAAAAGAGGAACGAAATAATGACACAAAGATTTTTTTTTTTTTTTTAAAAACTCAGCCCCAGCTGCAGCAGGGAGAAGCCTGAAGCGAAACGTGAGAGCGTACAGCTCTTTGTTAAGGTTTCCTTGGCTATAGAATATGGTATATGAAACGCCTGGCGGATCCCGTTTGGTCCTATGGAGGGAGAGCTCTTAAGGTGGCTCCTTTGGGTTTGGGGAGGGCTGCGGGAAGGCTTCCTCCCCACATTTGCAGGCAGCAAGCGTCCCACCTGCGGAGACCCCAGGGTCCAGCTGGTTCCCCCTCCGAACACCCTGGGGGCCCAGGGTGCTCTCTCCCCAGTGGGTGGTCCAGCCTTTTTTTTGGGGGGGGGGGGACTTTTTTTTCTTCATTGTAGCTGCCACTTTACATCGGGAAACCAAACTCAGCGCTTCTTGTTGGGAGATGGTTCCAATTTCTATAGGTTTCCAGGAAATCAGTATGTTTTTTTTTTCCGTGCATCCCATCCCCAGCCGGCAGAGCCACGCACACAAGCAGCTACGAGCCGTCGGTGCCAGCAGAACACAGCCCCTGATCCCCAGGCACAGCCTTTTGAAAACTCCGCATTTGGAAGCTGGTGGAATAGTTGATGACCGCAGGGACCCCAGTGTCACCAGCCCAGCAGAGCCAGGGCAAGGCTGCCTGTTGCCTCCCCATCTCCAGCGCTCGCATCCACAGGAAAATTCAGCAGGTTCTTGCACCAGATGCCCCCACCACAACCTCCTTGCAAACGCTGCAAGAGATGATAACGCCTTTTGGGAGAGGGTATCACCCACAGCATCCGCTTCTGGGAGGGGAAACTACCGTTGGCTTTGAGGAGCAACCAGTTCAGTGCAGGAGGAGGCTCCTGAGAATGGTGACAGCTCTCCCCGCCACCTCCCCGCCACTTGGCCCGTGCCATGAACACCAAAGGACATTTAGTAAGTGCCGCGGTGACCGGCCCCCCGCAGCTGAGCAGCTTTGAGCCATATTGCTTAATCTAAACAAATGTTCTGTGAACATCAACACTAGTTCATTTCCCATGGGCTGCAGAGTTTTCCTCTCGGAAGCTCTTCCAGCAGCTTCAGCTGTTTTCTGCTTATCCCCAGGACCCCAAACCTTCAAAGTCACCAAGGTGGCTCTCAGCGTGTCCATTCGCAGACCCCAGTCCTTAGGACATGCTGGGACTGGGCTCTTTCCAGGGGTTCACCATGGGAAAACCCAGTGATGTTGGGATGCCCGGAGCGAGCATCAGCACTGAAGGCCCAGCGGCCAACCTGTGCCACCTGGATAGATACTAAAATTATTCATTGTATGGATCCTCTGTATTGTGTACTACCTGGGACAGACTCGGGTGGTGGAACTGTGACCCCAGAACCGCACCTCAGAGCTGCTGGGCACCCTCCATGGGCCAGCACCTGACCAGGCAGCAGGATGCTTCCCTGTGCAGGGAGCATGGGTTTGCTCTGCTCAGCCCTTTGCAAACCACCAGGGAGATATTTCCAAAGGCATCAGGTCACCCCATCGCCCTTGGCTATCTTGGCTAAATCCCGGAGAGATGGGGTACCACAACAACCGCTCCCTCCTGCCAGGGCTGCGCCCCGGCCACGTGTGCTGCCGGCACATCAGGAGACTCGTCACCCGCCTGTCCCCAGGGCTGGTGAGGAGGAGAGTGTTCCTTCAACGCCACCGAAGCCACCTCATGACGCTCACACGTGTGGCTGCCAGGAGGCTGGCGCGGCGCAGGGGAGGACAGCCAGAGCGGCCATGTGATCCCCCCGCTGCTATTCCTGGTCCCCGGGGAGGCTGGAGGACTGTCACACGGAGTGAGAATCACCCGGCCGGAGCGTACAAGCCAGGTGAGTCCAGCTGTGGTGACAACAAATTCCTAATTAGTTCATTGCATCAGACCGGCCAAACACTCACAGTCATTACCCAAGGATGGCCTACGTGCCGGGCAGGGTGTGCTCCCCTGATCCCTGCTTCCCAAAACGGGAGTGGGAGAGCCAGACTAGCCTGCCCTGGAGAAGGGACACGCTGTGTGCTGTGCCCGGCAGCCCAACCAGCTCCAGGTCCCGCAAACCACACGGGGAAAATACCAGACAATGTGCCAGGCACGCAGCAAATGGCCCGAGTGTGACAGTCCCACGGGGTGAGGTGTCATCCTGCCCCACGCGTGGGTGTGGAGTGGGTCTCTCTTACCCACAGCCGCACGGACTCGGGCACAGGATGGTGGGGTGCACACCGGTTCCCCCATCCTGCTCCCCTGCGTCTGGGGTGTAGGCAGGCATGACCCTCTCCTTTCCGACCGCTTCCCGAGGATGGAGAGCTGGGTGCGCGTTTGGAAGCCCCTTAACACAGTGGTAGAGGAGGAAGCTCCTTTGCAGAAAGGTGCTGAGCCCACGAGCTCAGCCAGCCACCACGTGAGTGCCGGCTGGCATGTCACAGCCCTGCCACATGTCCGCTTCCGGCAGCATCGCAGGGCAGCAGCATTGCCGCCTCGGAGGCAGCGCGGGCAGGTTTGGCAGGGAACTATGTATCTTGGAGCGGCTTTCCCCGCAGCGGTAGCTGGAGCCGATTCTGAATACTTAGCTGGTTTAATATGCAAACAAAAATCCCTGGATTGTCAGCTCTTCCAAGTCAAGGGACCATCCGAGTGCTTGGCAAACAGCGCAGGGCACGGGGGGAGCTGCGGCAGCCCGGCAGCGACAGCCAACGCTGGTCACAGCGCCGAGGTGAGAAACTGCGGGGCCAGCTTCCTCCTCGCTCTGAAGTTTAGCTGCTCTCCTTTGCTCAAGCCAGGCTCGCACAGGGTGGTGAGGTGTGCCCCCATCCTCCCTGGGCCTGAGCCCCACCGAGACTGGTGTTAATGGTGGGTTCGAGGTGTTGCAAGGTGCTGAGCCAGGAAGGGACCTCCTGGGACCCCGAGGTGGAAGCACCCAGGCCACTGCAGGGTCTCCTGTCCTCCTCCTGCATCACCTCTCGGCCACCTCACCCCGCTGGCTGGAAGGTCACCCTCTCATCTGCCCTCTGGATGAAGGATCCCACAGGATCCAGGATGCTGCTGAAGCATGGACATATTCAGGGTGGCACAGGGTAACCACCTCCCAGCACACAGTGATCCTACCTAACTGGTTCCGACAAGGGGTGACGAAAAACCCCACATCCTGGGATTTAGGTCAGGCGGGTGGAATCACCCAGGCTGGAGCAGGACCAGCAGGCAGAAACTGGTGCCCAAATGGTGCCAGGATACCAGCACCCCCGAGGCACGGCCGGCCACGCTCAGGGGCTCCGTGCTGCAGCACCAGCCGTCTCCATCCCACCAGTAACACGGGTGCTGCTGGGGAATGGGGCCCAGCCGCTGCCAGCGCTGTGCTGGGGCTTTCTGCGGGGTCCCTCACCAATACCACGGGCTGGTTCTGGTCCTGCGCTGTGACACAGGGGTGGCACAGGGGTAGGTACCTCCCCTCCAGCCGGAACCAGATCAATATGGTGTTTGGAAAAGCCATGTTAGAGCTTCCCTCCTGGAGAAGCCCTGCTCTCAGGGGTCTCCTCCAATCTCCCCCTGAGCATCTCTGCACCTTGAACGCTCCCCAGAAGGAAACTGAAGCCTCCCCAATGCTGGCAGCCAAAGCTGCCTCTGGAGGAAATTTTATCCCCCAGGTGGCACCGTGGGCAGAACGGATGGGAAAGCAGCGATTGCCTCCCAGGAACAGCAAGGGCTGTCTGTGCTGGGCTGCAGGCACGACCCACGCCCACCCGGGTGTTAGAGGGAAGGTTTTGGGGCTGTGCACAGCCAACGCTTCTGCTGTTCAGCCGCCTGTCCCACAGCTGTGCCAGCGATGCTAACGTCCTGGTCCCTACAGTGTGACATCCCGCCTGCAGCTGGAAGTGACTGACACATGCAGTCCCAGGCGATGCCTCAGAGGCCCCAAAAATAACCAAAAAAAGGATTTTCCTGTCTATCTCAAAGCACCGAGCACTCATCACTCCCAAATTCTCTGCCAGCAAACAGGAGGGAGTTTCTCAGCTTCTTCCCCCACCAAAGGGGACCTCTGATGCTAGTGGGGGGGTCACAGGGGGGAGAGGAGGATGGGGGGCTGTGAACATCCCCGAGGAGGAGGATGCCCCAGCGCTGCCTTTCCGTATGGCCGGGGATAGGAACGGGCAGTGGGGAGAAGGCGGTTTGTGGAGACCCCGGTGCGGGGGGCGCGGGGGGTGCCGGCATCTCCCCGAGGACACCTTAAAGCCGGTGGCTGCGGGCTGCTGCCGCCGCCGCCCGCCGCCCCGCTCGGCTCCTGGCCGCGGCTCGGCGGGATGCAGCTGACTCGGGGCGGCTGCCAGGCGCTGCTGGCTGCTGGATCCGGCCGCGGCAACGTGCAGCCCGACATGTCAACCCGGGCAGGCCTATGCTAATAGCTGGGGGAGGGCTCAGGGGCGAGGGGGAACGGAGGTGGAGGCCGGAGCCCAGCCAGAAAATTTCTCTCTCCACCTCCCCGCATCCATCTGCCTCCCCTCCTCCTTCTCCTCCTCCTCCTCCATTCATAAATCCGGGCGGCACTGCCATCTACCGTAGCGTGCGGCCAGTCCTCTCCCCGCTCGCCCCCCCTCCCCGGGTAGCCCCCCAAGCCCACCGCCCCACGGGCAGCCCTGCCTGCAGCCCGCCGACCCCTGCCCGTGGGTTCTGCCTCCATGGCGAGCCCTGGTCCCAGCAGCGCTCCCAAAGCCCCCAGGAGACTTTCCCACGCAGCAGAAGGGCAATCCCATCCTTGCCTTTAATGCGAAGTTGGGGTCCTTCTGTCCAGCCCCTCACCCCAGCCTCAGCCCCCCCCCAGCTGTATTTGAGGGGTCTGCTGCTACCCTCCGAAAGCTGAGCAGCCAGCCCCACCGCCACCACCAAGCAGCTTGAAATCAGGAGGTGGCAGAGACAGCCATCACCTACCTCTGTTGTCTGGTCTCCCACCCTCAGGAAAACCCTCAGCTCCTGTTTGCAGGCACCTCCTTAAAGCCACAAATTCAGCTCTAAACGCGGGGAGATAGGGGAGATAAAACCCCAGCTTCTCCTCTAACAGAGCCATGGGCCCGAGGCTTTAAAAAAAAAAAGATGAAAGTAGACTTGCCCGCCAGGAGAAGGGCAAGAGTTTGCTGTCAGCCATCGTCTCTGCTCGGGGAAGAAACCCTCCCAGGGCCAGGCAGCCCTGTCCAGGAGGAGACAATGAGGGGCAGCCCCTTCCCCTTGGCGATCTGTTTCCAGTTCCCCACTGGGGAGGGTCCGGGCTCCCACACCCATCTGCTCACAGCGGGTTATTCTCCTTCCTCAGCCTGCAGTGGGACAACCCCTGCTTAGGTCTTATTCCATATGTCTTACTATCCCCCACAAGAATAAAATCTTGCCCCCTCCCCACATCAGGGGACCCTCCCCAATCCTCCATGCTCTTCCTCACCTTCCTCCCCTTGCCAGGAAGGATTGTCCCTGAGGAAGCCAGGATGGGAGCCCCACGCCCCAGCAGGACACAAGCAGCTCTGTGGGGCGGCCAGGACCAGACTTCCAGGCTCATAGCAGGGTCCCTGCCTGCGTATCCCCCCAGCAGCATCTCAGCCCACACCAGTCTCCCTCTTTGTTCGTCAGAGCTTCCCCCCCCAGGAATAAAGCCCCAGGAGAGCAGGAGAAGGAGAAGGGAGTGAATTGGGACCAGCCCAACAGAACAACCTGGAGGTGGGTCAGCATGTGCAATGCATGTGCAGGTGGGAGACCTGGCGCTTGAGGCTGAATGGGGAGCAGTGTCTGAGCATCTCTACAGGAAAGGGAGAGAGGGAGGGAGAGACGGAAAAAAAAAAAAAATCTTGTGAGTGCAGCGTTTGCAAAATGAGCTGGCGGTAAATAGCTGGAGGATAGACAAGCGTCTCTGTACGTGAGGCACGGCACGGAGAGCTGCACCTGAGTGAGGCTGGGCCGCGGCTCGCTCCAGCATCGCACTTATTGATGCATCCTCCCCAGCCTGCCCTCCCTCTGCGCTGGCTCCCCCTCCTTCGCCGTGAAAATGCAGCGGGAAAAATGTGTTTTCCCCCCACTCCCCGCTGCAGCCACAAAGCAGAGAGCTGGGAGAGGCACAACTGAACTTGATTTGAGGTCCAGCTTGTGCCTGCTCTTATTCTGGGGGGATTCAGCAGCACGAACCTCCTGACCCCCTTTTTCTCGCTGGGGACCTACAGCCCCTGGAGCTCAGCCTCTCCCCACGCCCTGCTCCAGCGCTTTCTGCTCCAAGCAATGGCAGCGGCGTTGCCAACACTCCCTCCTTCCAAGTGTCTCTCTTGCTATCCAAGTCCCTTTGTTCCCTCCGCAGCCTTCCTCCGCATTTCACAACGACAGGCTGAGGCCCAGCACAACTCTTCTCACCTGGGGTGCTCCAGGCAGGAGACCCCCTCCTCTCTTCTCCTTTCCTCCCCCCGCTGTGAAAGCCCAGGCAAAATCCACGCAGCACCTGAAAAATCTCCCACCCTTCCCAGGTGCCGGAGGAAAGAGGAGCAGAAGCCATCCTTCCCCTATAGAAAGGCGTGCTCGGGGCTAGAGGCTAGAGCCGGTTCTTTGCAATTTTCCAAAGCTTCCTCCCCGGGCCCACCGGGTTCGCTGGTCCGTCCCCCCACCCCCCCTGTCTCTGTTAACGAGCGGCCCCGCAGCCCCGGCACCCGCCTGACACCCTGTGGCCGCCGCCCGCCTTGCAGGGACCAGAGGGGACCGGGGATGGGGACAGGAGGGGACCGGGGATGGGGACTGGAGCTGGCCCGGGGATGGGGACCGGAGCCAGCCCAGGGATGGGGACTGGAGCCAGCTCGGAGATGGGGACAGGAGCCGGCCCTGGGATGGGGACAGGAGGGGACTGGGGATGGGGACAGGAGCCGACCCAAGGATGGGGACTGGAGCCAGCCCAGGGATGGGAACCGGTGACAGCCCTGGGATGGGGACTGGAGCCAGCTCGGGGATGGGGGACCGGAGCCAGTCTGGGGATTGGGACTGGAGACAGCCCAGGGATGGGGACAGGAGGGGACCGGGAATGGGGATTGGAGCCGGCCCGGGGATGGGGACAGGAGCCAGCCTGGGGATGGGGACCGAAGCCTGCTGGGTGATGGGGACCGGAGCCGGCCTGGGCATGGGGACCGGAGCCAGCCCAGGGATGGGGACTGGAGCCAGCCCAGGGATGGGGACAGGAGCCGGCCCTGGGATGGGGACAGGAGGGGACTGGGGATGGGGACCGGAGCCAGCCCAGGGATGGGGACCGGTGACAGCCCTGGGATGGGGACTGGAGCCAGCTCGGGGATGGGGGACCAGAGCCGGTCCTGGGATGGGGACCGGAGCTGGCCTGGGGATGGGGACCGGAGCCGACCCAGGGATGGGAACCAGAGCCAGTCCGGGGATGGGGACAGGAGCCGGTAGGGAAAGGAGGGAGGGCTGCACGGGAGTGGACACCCAGGATCTGGCCCAGACTGACTGTTAGCAAAGCAAAGCGAACAGGAGCAGGGGGATATCGCAGAGTGAGAGCATGCCTGGCTGCTGCCACCCCCCATCCTGGGATAAACTGCTGCATACTTTAATAAACCAACATGTGTGTGTCCCAGCAGTTTCCACAGGTGCCCACGGATTCAGCCCAGCATGTCCAGGAGGAAAAGAATTTCAATTTACTGCTCGCTAACGCCCCAGACTCATATGAGCGCACAAGACCTCTCGCTCTACAGGCAGCACGTGACAGCAGGAGCTGCTGGGATAATGCCTCAGCAGATAAGAGGCCCCTAAGAACATCCAAATGGGTTTCTAGCCCCTCCGGAGTCCCCCACATTGCACGGCAGGGACTTTCCCCTGCCATCCCACAGCTTTGCTCACCTCCTGCCAGGAGGCTGGATTTTTACTTCCTGAAGCACCAAAGCTGGGGTCTCTGCAGGAGTAAAACCCAGTCACCTGCACCCCACCAGCTCCACGGGGTGCCCGTTTGCTGTGCCCGTGAAGATGTGAGGGTCAGAGTGGCTGTATATAGTGCATGTCCAACACGGTGCCTGTGCTGAGTGTCACACACTCCTGCAAGACACAAAACACCCCGGTAATTCTCACT
Source organism: Pterocles orientalis (assembly GCA_011057875.1). NCBI lineage: Eukaryota > Metazoa > Chordata > Aves > Pterocliformes > Pteroclidae > Pterocles > Pterocles orientalis. The sequence continues at coordinate 339,076 of WKFP01014753.1, read as the reverse complement.
GCTCAGAGCTGACCTTGCGGCATGTCTGAGGCATCACCAGCAGCTACGACACAGCAGGACCCCAGCCTGGGAAGCTCCAGCAGCAGGTGGGGACAGGGCTGGCACTGACCCTTCCTGGGGAAGCAGGAGGCATGGCTCCACGCAGCGTCCCAGGGGAGTTACCAACCCTCAGCATCCCCTCTTGCAGGGACACCTGAGGTCTGTCCTCATCCCTGGAAAAGCTGCCAGGATGCTGTGGGGCAGGAGGAGGTGGAGATGCGTGCTGAGAGGGCTTGGAGAGCAAAGCCACCTTGGAGCAGGCAGCCCTTGCTCCAGGTGCTCGCCCAGGCACCCAAGCAAAGCCCTGCAACCTTCATGGGAAAAAAACTTGTCTCCATTTAGCAGGGGATCCTTCGCAAACCCTAACTTACCCGCCTCTCTTCTCCATTTTACAAACTTCAATGGATATCCCACTCCTACGCCTCCTGGGGCCACAGGGAGAGACCCCCAAATCCCACCACGCCCTGGGCATCTGATGGCTACCAGCTTGGTTGTCCTGCAGGTCCACCAGCCATGCCCGGGGAGCCGGTGACCACTAACCCTCCCGTACTGCTCACAGCATTCTCAGCCTCACCCGTGCATCCCCAGCCCCACACTCCATTTCTCATTCCCAGCCCCTCTCCTGGGTGGGCAGCCAAGGCTCCCCGTTTCTTAGAGCTTGGGGCAGAGCTCGCCCTGGCTGTAGAGCCCGTTGGCAGAGGTGTGGTGCCGGCTATCAGCTGCTTTCTCTGCTCTGACTTCAGTTTCTCCAAACTGGCTGCGGTTCAGAGAGATTTTGACGTGATATTCTTGCCCCAGCGCGTCCCTCTGGCCTGAGCCCAGCGGGGAGGATCGGAGCCATTCAGACTGCACATCGCAGGGGGACCTTTTTAATTAAAAGAGATGATGGTCTGGTCAGCGGGGAACGGGCTGCTTTGGAGATATGGGGAGGAGGAGTGAGCTGGGTGAGGGATGCGGGGGGACGACGTGCCTAGTCAGGGTTAGCTCTGAACTCGATAGCTTTGCAAGTTCAAATTCAAAGCATTTGATGCTCCCCAATATCCATCCCTCTCCCGGCAGAGAAGGAGGATGTCTGTGTGCTGCTTAGGGACGTTGGGGACATGGGTGCTTGATGCTAGTTCTCCATCCCTGCCAGAAAAGAGCTAAAAGCTCGGGAGGGCTCTGCACCAGGGGGGGTTATGTCAGCGTGGAGGGGAGCCACCGCAGCCATGGCCACCTCCTGGAGGTGGGAATAACCAGAGGGTCTGACGTCCTTCCCGGTGAGCCGCAAAGCCCCGCTGTGCTCTCAGCTCGGGCAGCAGAGGGGATCCCTCCCTGCCAGGGCCAAGCTCGAAAGAGCAGAAGCGAATTGCAAGGGGGAGTAGGGTTTGAGGAGGAATTAGGCAAGGGGACTTTTCCCCATGTAGAAATGCAGGATCCCCAGGGACTGGGAGGCTTGAAGGAGGGCCAAGCTTTTGATGTCCATCCTAAAGCCTAAAGGCTAGGCTAGCGCCCAGTCCGCACTGGGTGGCTGTGATCCTCCCTCCTTTACCCCATCCTTCCGGGATGCTCTGGAAAAGCAGCTCCCCGCCACCAAACCACATGGCTCTGAATCACCAGGAATGTGTCTCCCTCCAGGCCCGATTTCTGGCTCCCAGGACTGTTGTAGAAAGCCATGGCCAGGCCCTCCACGCCATGCCTACCCGCAGCCATACCCCTGCAGGGGTCAGAGGAGGAGCAGCTCCAGCCCGGCACAGGGGCAGGTGCTGTGACGGTGAGTGGCACCACACTCCTGTCCCAGCAAGGATGTGTCCTGCCACCTCCTTGGCTAGCGGCAGCCGGACACATAAAACCACAATTATATTGCAGGCGGTGCGGGGAGCATTTCTAGCCTGCGGTGCCGTCGCTGTGAAGAGACATATTTGCCAATTAGCGCTGGCAAAACGAAGGGAGCGTGGCAGGAGGATGGGTGGCATGGGATGGAGGTGGGGAAGTGACGCCATGGTCCTCAGCAATGGCTGGAGAGGCAGCAAGGAAAGGGTGGAGAGCGACTACGTGATGCTTCGCAGGGAGAACTGATCTTATTAATAAAAGCTGCTTCTTCCCAAGGCCTTGATAATCTCTCCTGGTGCAGATTATTTACAGCTGTGGAATTTAATACTCCAATGAACAAAGCTCCCCAAAGCAGAGAGGCAGCAAGCGGACTGTTAACCCTTCTGCGTGGCACCGGGGGCTTTCGGTGCAGGTTTGATGTCTCAGTGCAGCGCAGCCACCATGCAGCCCCACCAGATCTCAGCACCCAAGCCAGGATGATACCTGGCAGAAAGTCAACCCAAAGCCCATTCAAACACCTGGAATTACAAAGATCTTAATTACAAAGACAGCGCCTGGGCAGGGATTTAAAATGCTCTGAAATGTACCCCCTTCCTCAGCTTGTCGTGATATTCATCGCATCTGAGGGAGAGGGCACAGGTCCCATCAGACTTGGCTTATTCGACTGAACAGTCCCTTAGATCCAGCTGATTCGGAGGGAGAGAGAATGGGGTGGGCTTGAGGCACAGCCTGGCAGCAGCAGGGGTGAGAGGGATGTATAGGAAGGATCAGTTCATCGTACGGGCTGGTTGTCCCACCAGTGTCAGAGCCTGGTTTGATTGTTGAATGGGATGGGCACAAGAGCACCCAGGGGAAGGGCTGGGCAAAGGGATGGAGAAGGAAAGAGCAAATACCAGCCCTCACTCACATGCTAAAATCCACTACCCATAACAAAGCGACACATTGTGGAGCTGTAAATGCAGCCCGGTTTGGAACTCCACCTCTCTTATCACGCCGGTGCTTCAGACATTCCCCAGGGACCACACAAATCCTGGGTCCCGTTCTGCACAGCACAGTTTAAAGTGTCACAGTAGCATCCCTACTATAACCCCTGGAGGTGATAAACAGTCCTATCCACCCTACACAGCCCGTGCAGGAAAAAGCAGAGTTACGGCAGAATTCAGGTGGGATCTGCTATCCAGCAAAAACCCAGCATCAGGAAACACAGAGCTCACACCCCAACTCCATGTCTCTCTGGGGATGGCATCCTCTCCAATTCTCAGCAGCACCCAGCCTTTGTGCAGCGCCAGAGCAGCCTACACCCACCCGAAAACCACAGCATGTGCCTCCCAGGTTACGCAGCCCCTTTGCTCTTGACTTGCAACACCCCTCCCTACAGCCCCTCTCCCACCCGCCTGATGCTGTCTGGCAAGGAGCTCCCAGGGCTTGTCCCCATCCTTCAACCATCCCACACGGGAGGAGACGGAGGTCGTAGCAGGGAGTTCAGCCCAGCTTCAGGTTGCCCAAAATTAGCACAGAACAGCCCATCATTAACTCTGTATTTCCTCCTTCTTAAAAGTCTTAAAGTTTCTGCAGAGACACAATCCAGGCGGCACTCAGCACCTTGAGCAGAGACACCAGCAGCGAAGGGAGCCCAGGGAGCAGGGGAAGGAGGGATCCTGCCCCTCGGAGACCCTCTCTCACAGGCAGGAAGCCAGCCTGGCTTCCCTCTCCTCCTGCCCCAGAGCCTGAGCCACCAACCCTCCAGGAGGGAACAGCCTCCCCAGGTCTGGGTTTGATGCCCTGGAGGTCCCCATGTCCTCAGCTCACCCCGCTGCAGGTGAGGCCTCCTGGGACCGGTCCCTCCTCTGCAAGGCAGAGCTGAGGCACATCAAGGGTGAAGCGGCAGACTTGAGAAGCCAGTTAAACAGCTATTTACTGCTGTTAGCAGCAGGAAAGGTAGATTTGAGGCTTTCTAGAGCTGTGTAGGACCTCCTGGAGAAGGGCCAAGAGCTGAGCATCAACCTCAGGAAACAAGGTCAAAGATAACATCTACCATCCTGCCACCTCCGCTTGTCACTTCATCTACCCCTCCGAGCAATGAGTTTTGTGCTATCTGGGAACTAGAACCTTTCCCACCGCCCTCCAGATGTGTGCAAGGGACCTTGGGACTTGCTTTGAAGAGGAACAGAGACACGTGGTTAGGAGCAAAGTTCAGCGGGCTGGGCAGCACAGAACCATTTTCTCTGCAAGCATGAATGCAAAAGCCCAAAAGCTCACTATGCAGAAGCAACAGCCACTCCTGGGCTGGAGACTGATGCCGCCCAGACCCCCTGACCCTCCCGTGCAACCCAGACAGTTTGGACCAGACCATGGAACAAAGTATGAAAGCCAGGACAAGAACAACATCCCGGGGTGCCCCAGCCAGGGCTCCCCTAGGGATGGCCTGAAGCCCTTTCAGCATCTAGAGCAACAAATCCTTTGATTCCAAGAGATGTGTGTAATACAGGAAACAGGAGGAGCCACACTGGGATGCCATGGTCACAACTGGGATCCAGGACCTTTTCCATTTACCCCTTTAATTCTCTCCCCTATCATTGGATGGGGGCGGGAACTGTGTGAGCGGGTGTGTGTGGCTTGGCCCCCAGCCAAGGGCTAACCCACCCACCAGAGGAGAAGGTTTGCTTCAGAGTCTGGGCTGCACGGCCGCAGTTGTGAGGTCCGGGATGGCCAGGGGTGGATGTCACAGGTGACATTACTGTGCTGGGGAGTTTTCCGCTCTCAAAGGCTGAAGGTCAGCCACCATCCACATTCATACTGGGGAGCTAGCACATTAGGTTCATGGATTTTACAGCCTTCAGACATTTTCAAAGGCACGCTCATATTTCAGAAGCCCAAGTGACAGCCTGCTTTTGGTGTCCACACCCCAGGAACTGGGCACATCACTTCCCAACTTTTTGGGGAGGGCGTGTGTACTATTCAACCCGAGCATGCTCACTCTAGCTGGTGTGGAGGTGAGCTGTATTAACCAGTGAAGCTTGCTGGTGCCCTGGGGCAATGAATTCCATGGGGCAGTTTGTGCTTTGGATGAAAGGAAAAATGAAACAAAGCCTCCGCCAGCCTGTTTGATTGAACATTGCCTCTCCTGCACTCTCAGACACAGTGAATGGATGTGCCTGATGTGCTTTCTCCACATCTTTCTTCTTATCCTTCTATCATGAGCCCTCATTAATCTTCCTTCTCGACAGGCTGAGCTTTCCAATTCTGCTTTCTTGTTAGAGGGTGTACCTGCAAGAGGCCTGGGAACATTCCCAGCTTCTACCCATGACAGCTTCTGGGATAATTCTATATAAAATCTATAAGGTGACCAGCCTGGCATGCACTAGCTCACTTGAAGCAACACCGCTGATTTACACAACAGCATCACGAACAGATTCCGTATCACTCACCACCCCATTTCTTATGCTGAAGAACAGGAGAAACTTCTCAGAAAATGAGCTGACAAGGCTGCAGTGGGTGCTAACTCACTCCCAGGAGAGCCCTTTGGGCAGTGACCACACGAGCTCCGACCTCAGGACTCTGTCCTGGCATTAGTGCCAGCCCCAGCCTCCTCCCCTCCCTCCTGGCTCTTTGTCCCCTCCAGCCCCTCTGGATTTCCCAGTACAAGCGTCCAGCCCATACCAGTCTCCCTGATGGATGCTCTCCCCCTGCCCTTGTCTATCTCGAACAGTAGCTGCAGGATGTAAACAAGAGAGGCCCCAGGTCCAGCTGTTCCGTGGTCCTCTGCTCTCCCCAGGTCATGCAGATCCACAGCCATGCCCAGAAGAGAAGCAGACAGCTAAAAAATGACAATCCTCATCAGAAGGGCTCGACAGGGTCCTCCTGCTGCCTCCCCACCAGCAGCTGGGTGGAAAACACTGCTCAGGCTCCAAACCCTGCTCACTGCCTGAGGCTTGGCAAGCCTCTCCCTCAGGGAAGGGGATTTGGCATCTGCCTCTCCGTGAATGGCCCTGGCAAGGGGTTCCCATGCATTTTGAGCAGATGTCAGAAATTTTTCCCTGTGTGGGGGGTGAGGCACTGGCCCAGGTTGCCCAGAGAAGCTGTGGATGCCCCATCCCTGGAGGGGTTCAAGGCCAGGCTGGATGAGGCTTTGAGCAACCTGGGCTAGTGGGAGGTGTCCCTGCCCATGGCAGGGGGGTGGAACTCGATGATTTTTAAGGTCCTTTCCAACCCAAACTCTTCTATGATTCTGTTTTGCATCAGAAGAGTGGTCCAGCTCCAGGCTTCCCAAAAGAGTCAAGTTGTACCTCCCCACAGCCCACCCCTGCCCCCTGCCATCCATGAAGGCAGCATCCCGCTACCAGGCTGAGCATTATGTCCCTCCTCTCCCCACCACGAGCAGCTGCCAGCCCTGTGGGTGTCACGGTGCCGCCCGCAGACCCATCTTCCCATTGATTTCCCCAGCCCAGTTTGCCCTCACCAGAACACCAAGGGGGTGAGACGTGGCGCTGCCACCCTCGGCCACTCAATACCCCTCCATGGAGACAGGGCTCAGCCCCACTCAGAGCTCCCCGGCTCTCACCGGGTCTTTCCCCAAGGGACTGGGTTGGGCTTGGTCACCGCAAAGTCTCCATCTTCCTCCTCCTCGCCGGCCGTGGCTCCGCTGCCCTGCTGCGTGCCGGCGGCTGGGGAACATGCTGACAGAGGGAGATTTCAGCTCTGGCACGTCAGTCAGGCTTAGGGGCCATCCGAGGGGCGCGGGGGGCTGTGGGGTAGGCTGCCGGGCACACCATCGCGCCCACATTGCCATCTAGCCTCCTGCTCTGGGATGTGCAGCTCGCCGCCCTCACCCAGCCAACCGGGCGATGCTCACTTTGGACCAAAATCCAGCTTCTGGCTGCATCGCCCCCAGTTCAGCCAGGGTTTCAGCCATCATCTTCCCCTCCTCCCAGCCCCCAAAGTCACTAGCTGCCTCCCCCAGCTCTGCGGTCCCCCCACCCTGCTGGCGCAGGGCCACGAGACGGGGCCGCCTGTCTCCCAGCCCTCCATCTCCAGGCAGATGGAAGACATCAGCTCCCCGCTGCATCCCTCCGCGATAATCTGTCTCGCCCGCTTCCTTTCAGGGACACCCCTTCTCACGGCCAGCTAATCCCCAAGTGCTCGCCTGGCGCTTTCCAGACCCCAGCCGTCACCAGAGAGCCCCCATCATGTGTCTTTCCCGGGCAAGCATCTCCCCAAAGGCCATCTCTCCCTCCCCATGCAGGATGCCCTAAAAAAAGACCCCTCTCCCCCAACTCCCGTGGAAGAATGTCTGGGCACTAAGTCCCCACCATCGCCAGGGGAACAGGAGCCCTCTTGGGAGTTTGATCTGACGCAGACCCCATATCCAAACACACGGGAACAGACACTATCCCAGGGACCCCATTGGAGCTAAGCAGGGAGGTACCTTTGGAATGGGGCAGGAAGACCCTGGGAGGACTCTGCCTTTGGCTTCCCCGTCCCTCTGCAGTGGGTGGCAGCTGCCCCAGAGGCTGCACAGAAGATGAGAGAATTCCTCCTAAGCACTGCCTCACCCTGGGAAATTTCCCCATTCACCATATAAAATATGTTAAGGGCAGAATAATAAACATAAATAGGGAGCAGGGGAAAGAATGTCCTGGCAGCAGCTGCAGTAGGTGGTGTTTCGGGGTTTCTTCCCTCCTCGGAGGGAATCTTCCCACTAGCCTGCAGCCATCCTTCAAGAAAAAGACCTGCAAGAATTGGTACCCACAGAGGAGATCACAGCTGATTTCCCCGCAGGATGGATGCACAAGGAAAAGCCTCCTATGTGGGGAGAGCTCAGGCTTGGGTGGATCCTACAGAAGGATGCTGCAGGCAGGCTGAGTGCCCTTTCCTCTCAGAGAGAACCTGCTCCAGGCAGCAGCTGGAATTTGCCAAGCACAGAGCTGTCACCATGGGCCAGGGATTTCTGCCGAGGCTACGTTCCTCGTTAGGGAAAGCCGGGCAAAAACTGCAGGAGACGCTCTATGGGATATGCTGAGCTTAACTGTCTGCATGTCTGCTGCTTAAGCTCTGAGGTTAAGGATTTAGTTCCACATATCAGTTTACTCAGACATAAAGCATCGCTTCACATGTTAATCTCAAGTATGCTGCATTGTCTTGCCCGCTTCCTCTCGTGCCCTCTCCCCACGACCTCTTCCCCAGCGAAACGCTGGAAAGTTATTAGCAAATATAACCAGCAGGATCTATACATCCCATGAGGGACTCATAGCCCTTATGGTCAGGACAAAACCAACAAGGATTGTTTGCAGGCCCCCACGTCCTACTGGGAGATGCTTTGAGGCTGGAGTTGTTGCCAAGCAAAAACCTGGCAGCAAAGAGTCTTTAGATGAGTTATAAACCGGGCTACCTGGTATCCCAGCTTGGGATGGACTCTGCCTCCGCCATGCCCACAGCCTTTGCACAGAAACAAAACAGCTGTACAAGTGGCACTCAAGTCGATTTTTCAGCCTTACGTTAGTGGAAGCCACCTTCCTCTTCTGTTCTCAAGAGGATCTGCCTTGAGGAAGTCCATGCTCCTCCTGGTCGCAGGAAAGGCATGACAGACACGTCACTTGGCTTATGATTCGTTTATAAAATCTACGAAGGTGTTTATGGGGGTTGGGGGTCTTTCAAAGGTTGGGGAAGGTTTTCTAAAGCAAGCCCGCAGAGCTGCATAAAGACAGCCCTAAAAATGCATAAAAGCATACACCCTTTTTCTACTTGAAATGCTTCAGCCTGCTACTGGGATGAGCTTTGAAAATACTCAAAGCCACACTTAAAACTGGAAAAAATTTATCCACTGATGGCAGAGCAGAACGCCGACTTTCCCATCCCTTAGCCCAGCTCAGGTCAATCAGCACCCCACAGCCCTGCACAAACCTTCCCCAGCACCAGGATCCCACCAGTGTAGCCCCTTGAGCAGAGCCCACCCGCTCCCACGTCCCCAGAGTGTCTCACACAGACCCAGGAATAAATCCAACCAGGCAGCGAGCAATGGCCGGGCAGTGAGGCCGCGGGGTGCCCTGTCCCTGTGACACAGAGGCAAACCCCACCTCACTTATCGCTGTGACCAGGACAGTTTGTTCACCGTCCTGTTTGGCAAAGTGGCATAAAAATCACCTCTGAGCACGGAAAGCTCCTCCTGGAGACGGACTGCGCTCAGATAGACTGGAAAGATGGACACCAGCCGGGCGGGCGGCTGCTCCGCTGCTATGCCGGGGACAGAGATGGATGAAGGAAGCAGGCTGAGGGCTTGATGGCAATGCCAGGAAGGATTCAGAGCAGCAGACAGCGACGTCCACTGGTGCATGGACAACAGCAAGCAAGGAGCGTGCTGCCAGCAGCAGTCCATTCTGCTTTCCCACAGCAGCGCTCAGGCTCGGGCCCCTCAAGTTTTACTAAGCGGAACAGGGCTGTTTAATTAAAGGTTGAGACTGAATTTAGATTTGACGTATCATGTTATCTACGTTACCTGGAGTAATGGAGCACAAGGGTATCCAGGGCTCACCTTTTCCATGGGTTATATGGATTCCACAGTGGGGAGCACGGGGCAGATCCCTCTGCCAGGAATAACCAGTTAAAGCACGGAACTAGCTCAGCGCTGCGGTCTTCAGCTCCTCACACAGGGGCAGTGCAGGGCCAAGGTAAGGAGCCTTCCCAGCACAACAGGGAGGGGACGTGGAAGGACAAGGCACCGCCTGCTTAGGAAGCTGGACAACAGCCCGTTTCACTGACATCACAGAGAATGTCTGACACGAAACAAGGATTTTCATATCCTCATTTTAATGATTAAAGACCAAATTAACACCACTGGAGCAGTAAGGGTGAAAAGACCATTTCCCAAACACACTGCAGATGTTCTGTGAAAAAAAAATCAACCTTCTTTCGGAGAAAAACACAGTATTTCAACATTTAAACTAGTTGCTTGTAATTCTTAAACAGAAAGATAAAGTCTTCACCAACCTCAACTTTTTCACCTTTCACCATTTTCTAGAAAAGGACCAAGGAACAGCTACTGGATGAACAGATATAAACAGGATTGCCAGAGACCTTTCTTAGCTTTCATACAAAGTTGCGGGCGATGGCAAATACTTTGGAGAACTCTCCTTTCTGTCGCAGGATATAGGGTATTGGTGTTTTTATTCTAGTCCCTACTGGATTGCCGTTGTCTTCTATGAGTACCACGTTGTTGGAATCAAATCTAGGCGTCATGGTGGGGCCAGGCATCTTGTGCCCTACAATTAAAGCCTTCTTCTTTTCTCCTTTGATAGCCAGAAGGATCTTATCTCCTACTTTGCCAACTCCGGTCTTGTTATACACGTGGATACATTTCGGTGGCCGGTGGTAGGGCGTGTTCCCCAAGGCGCTGTTGTCCACCACTCGCACGCGGGTGAGTTTCTGTATTGCTCGGCATGCTCCAGTGATGCTAGCAAAAGACAGGAAAGAATGAGGGACAGATCTCCTCCATAATCCTCGGGGAGCAAGGGCAAACCCAGCACAGGATCTTGTCATTACACAAACCGCTCAGAAGGCGCCAGCAACAAATACATACCATCTGAGTGACACACTGACTGCATTCAATGTGCTCTTTGAAAGCCAGATGCTACTTTGGGCTTTGCACACTCTTCACTAAACGTCAAACGTAAAACAACTGTTCTACTCTGAAACACGACTAAAAGATGGCGTGAAGAGTGGCTTGCATTTATCAGGCTTTTTAGCAACTGCAGATGATTCCATTCAACTTCAATTTACAAGCAAAAAAAAAAAAAGTGCTTGCTTCTGCTACAAACAGCCTAGAGGAAGCTAAAGCTCAAGTCAGTCCCCACATTAAGGATTTTTCTGACCGATCTTTTCAGTGAAGTCTGTGAGGGTGTCCCATCTTTTTCTGCTCTCAGTGAGACCTCTGGGGTCCTGCTGTGGCTGTTCTAAGCAGCCACCAACTAGAATCTAACAAATTATCACCTTCCCCGTGTGGGGGGAATCCAGAAAGATGCAGCCTCTTCTGTATTTGTTTGCTCTGTGGGAGTAAGAAACAACAGAAATAAACTGCATGATATTAAGTTGTTAGATCTGACTCTGAATATGCTTGGGAACAGCAGGAATAAACTGAGAAATAATTCAACCTCCCTTACAGGAATGGCTATTATTTTATCCAGTAAGCTCAAATTCAAGTAATTTTTTTTTTGCTTCTCTTCCAAGGATGCCCAAACACAGACCATTGGAAAAGCAGGAAGATCCTTTCTACTGCTGAACAACTGCTTTGGAGTAAGGCACTAGAAATGCACCGGCCAGACAGCTGCAGGAATGCCAAGCTGCTGTCAGCTGAATTACTCAAATAAACAGCATATAGAGTGAACCCAGACACAGAGAAAACCAGTAAGATTCAGATACCTCCTAACGATAGCTCCTGGGGCTATCACACAACCTAGCCCTGAGCATTGTCTTAATTCCCTCTCTACACCACAGTCATGGGAATGACTAATTCTCAGCCTTTAAACTGAAGCCCTGACCCTCCAAAGAGTTCTATGCTAGAGATTCCCCATATCTGCACCGAGTCTACTGTGGCATTAAGCTTTGTGCAAGGCATTGTAAAAGATGAAGTCCATAAATTTAAGGAGCTTTAAATGCCTTGAGCCTGGAACAAGGACCTAAAGAAAAATACCAAAATGAACACTGTTAAGATACAAGGAAATAATTTTTCAGGTTACTTTTTTTCCTAAATAACTGAAATTATAAATTCTGGAATAATTTTTAACATGTAATTGGCTCTGTGTTAGCAGGGGCTGGCTGTTGCTTTTCTGGATGTGGCCAAGAAACACAGACACTGCCAACTTCTGCTTGCAGGCCCCTGCATCGCCCTCAAAGGCCTAAAAGCCTCCATAAGCGCGTATGAAAATGCAAAGTTCAGACCACGTTCAGGCTGCTAGGAACCTCCATGTGTTGTTATATTTAGTCTCAACCTGTGAAGAGAGAACTGTGAGTTTTTTAATTATATTATCTTTTTTGAATTAGAAATACTGTATCTTCTGCTTGAGCTAATCAACAGCATCTCTTTCCATCAGGAAACTCTCCCAAGAAAACAAAAGATTTGAAAATTACCTGAAGTGTCGCTGAATCACCGTACTACTGAGATGGGTGAAGGACAAACCCAATCGCCTATTCAAGAGAGCCATTTGGATTGCAGCAACCCGTCCTGTGTAAGAAACAAGAGAATGATGAATTCTGGAAAACTAAGAGAATTTTTCCTTCCTTTGTCTTACGTGAATTACACACTAGAGCCTCAGCACCTCTTAACACACTGCAACCCACAGCATACAGAGTGCCAACAGCATCCGCCAACATGCTACAATGTGGATCAACCCCCTGAATTCAGCGGTGTAACCCCCTGAATTCAGGCAGGGGACAATATAATTCAGACGCGTACCCTACACAGCTGGATTCAGCATCGCTGCACTGCAGCTCCCTGTGCACTAACGCCCTCCTGCACGCACTGTGACCCACGGAACAACACGCTGGTTTGAGAATTTCAGATGTGAACCTGCCGAGCTCCACAGGGGAGGACACGCTCCCTCTCAGCATATCCAAGGCGTTCAGCAGCCTGTGTTTACAGACCAGGATCACACCTCTGCCAATGTCTGCTGCCCAGATAAAACAGTTCCCTGTACCTTTATGGTGCATGCTCAACCCAAACCAAAACACTCCCCCGACTGCAGCAGAGCTGGGGCACAAGGGTAACCTCTGACTGAGCTTACCAAACCCTCTTCCCTGACTACACCTAAGGCTGCTCCCTAACCTCATTCTCTCAGAGCGATGGGGACCCGCTTGCACGTGTGATCACAAAGGCTCATCCCCACCTGGATCACTTTGCCAGACGTGGGTTAGGGAGCGATGCCCTGGGCAGCTATGCCGGCAGATCCAAGGGAGGGGAGAAAACAGCACGGACCAAGAGCCAAGTCCTCTTTCAGGCCACCTCAGGTAAAGCTAAGACTTTCCATCTGACTGTGGCTACCACTGTGTGACACTTAGACCTTGGCGGTGTAACAAAGACATGCTCCGCTTCTCTCCTTTCTAAAGTAAGCATTAAAAATACATCGACCTCGTATCTCCCTTTGCCAGTTCTGATGAGCTTAGTGCCAAACTGTAGCAGTACATGGTAAAGCCATCTTCTTAACTTTTATTTTAAAAACAAAGCTGACCTCGCTTCTCTAGTGAGAAAAAAATACCCACAGAGTCTTCCCATAGGCGATGCCACAGCTGTTCTTATAACAACCAAGTAAAGTCCCGGCTAAATCTTTGCTCTCTTTAAAGTTTTTATTTCTCCCCACGTGTTTGCTCACTGGGGGATGGATGGATTTTTTAGGGTCTGTGGTTGTTCTACAGAGCAAGCGTTACCTGCTAGCAAGATGAGAAGCACTGGAGATGTGCACCACAGCAATTCTGTAGCAGCGTTCCCTGAGCAGAGAACACAAGGTGTGCAAACTGTCTTGCCTGTCACACAGGCAGGTTTGGAAGAGATCAACAACAGCCAAAGCTTACATTTATTTGCTAAACAAAGCCACTTTTCTGTACGGTAGAAGATCTCTAAATGAGTTCAAAGCTTCCCTTCAGAGCTTGCCTGCACTATTCCCTCTTTGAAATGAGATTCCGAGAAGGCTGTTTTTCCCACAGCTCCTTAACTGGCTGTGCGATCCTAACAAAAACAAGGCCCTGCGGTATTTCCAGGGCTGCTGGCAATCAAGGTCCAATCACCTGCGCCTTGCCGCTGCTGCTGCTAGGATTTCTAAGCAAGTTCAACTCCGTTGCCGTGCTGTAAGCCCACACCCCGTGCTGGCAGGGAGGAGAGCCCGTGTCCCGTTCTGCGCTTGGGTGTACTGTTTCCCTGGGTGAAACTCAAACCTGGCGGGTAATATTGCTGCTGCTTCCTCTCGAATCAAACCCGAGGCCTTGAATCCCTCCAGAAGACCCAAACGGGCAGCAGCAGCAGCGAGTCAGCCTCTCTGTCATCTCTGATGGATGCTTCCTGAGGAGTCCAGCTCTACTTCCCCAGCAGGCATGGTGGCAGAAGAGGATGAGCCTCCTCATCCTCACCACTACCTAAGAGCAACAGGAGAGGTCTGCTGGCTCATGGCAGAGCACGCACGGGCACACGCTCTGCCCACTGTCAGAGGGACAGCAAGAGCAGGACCAGCACAGCTCAAGGCTGCATGTCACAGTCCAAGAGCGCTGCCTAAACTCTGAACTCACTCCCCGCTCCTGGGAGGAGTCACCGTTTGTTTCTACCCTGTGGCAGCAATGAAGGTTTGAAGTTACAAAACTACTGGCAGAAGCACCAACAGCATTAAGTGTCCAAGGACTGTTTATTTTTCCAGATGACTCAGTACCCCCTTCTTTGCTCAGAATTATTCCTCGGCACATTAAGATGTGTCACAAGCTAAGAAACTTTGTATGATTGATTATTTGGTATGAAGTATCCTGTTAGGAGCTGAGTAAACAAGGGGGATGCTTCAAATTAGCAGGAAGGTTCAGGGAGGAGGGAAGAGAAGAATGCATCTGTGGAATGGAGTACAGCATGTGAGGGTGAAAGCAGGTTCATGAACAGTGAATCACATCTTCAGCTATTGTAACATCCCAGCTTCCCTTCCAGAAATGAACAGCCAGTGATTTGGGGCTGTCTCCAGGTGCTCCTCAACTGAACCCCAAAGGGCACAGAAGTCATTCACTTTGCCATGCTGGGCGCTGCCACACAAATGCTCCGAGTTGGTGCCAAAGTTGCAGAGCTGCTATAAAGCAAAGACAGCCATCGGCCCCACACACCCGGCACCCCTCTCCCTCCTGGCACAGATGAATTTGCAGGAATTCCCAGAAGTCTGCTGTCGGTATTGCCCAGCTGATAGAGGAGTGCACCCTACAATAGCGGACAGACAAAACACCACTGCTGCTGAGGACTTAGTCGCTAATACACTCCTGAGCAAGGAATTATCTTGGAAGGGACTCCTGGAGGTCACCCAGTTGAATCTCCTGCTCAAGCAGGATTAATTTCCAAGTTGTTCATGCCAGGCAAGAGCAGTAGTTAAACAGACACTATCCTAAAATGAAAGGCCCAACACAAAGACAACTATTGATACAGCATAGCCCACACATAGCTGCACTTCAGAGCAGCGATAAAGAAACACACAGAGCAACCTCCCTCCCAGCTCCTACCCTGCTGCCCCTAAGTTCCAGCAGTGGCTCTATCTCATGGTTAGAGAGACTAATTTCCTAAAATCACAATTGTAGAGACGCTTTGCTTCCCTCCGCTCTATGTATCAGTTAAAAGTTCGCACAGACCTCAGACTGAGTTCAAAGTAAGATTCAGAAAGGGTGAAGGAGTCTGGTAATCAAATACTCAGCAAAATGACCCAATTTCTACTTCACTGAGTAAGTCTGAGCACGCAATAACCTACCGCAGCAAACACTCCCTTCTCGAGGGCCCTTCAGCCATACCCCATTCAGTGCAACAGACATCAAATTCCAACACCGCACAACAAAGGAACTCTTCACCCGCTAGAAACCTCCACCAGTTATTTACCCACCGCACCATTCTCAAGTGCCATACTAAAGCTACCACCTTCACCGTTTTCCCTTAAGATTAAGTAACTAACTTATATTTACTGCAATCTTGAGTGGTATTTGAATGGAGTAGTTCTGGAAAATTTCATCCCAGCTAACAGAAGCAGGCCACATGCAGTATTTTCATCAAAAGCACACAAACACGCAAGTAGATCACCTCAAGGAGCTGATACAAAGCAAGGACATCTTCCAGATAAGGACAGGACTACACACTCACTTTGAACCAACATCAGGACACACAGTACCAAGAAAGGAAGCCCTGTGTTGCCCCAACACACATTTCCATCCCTTATGCTGGCTCTAGCATTCATATAAATCACAGTTTTCAGCTAGATCACTTCCCCGACCCAGCTCATCCTGCGGCCGCGTGCTGGTGCGAGGGAACGTGGCAAAATGCAAGACCAGGACTCCTCCTTTCACTGCAAACCCAGACTTACATTGTGACGGTATCTCCAGAGAAACAACAGGAGATTTGGACAGGAAAAGCGTCCCTTTCATTTCAGCAAAAACACTGATGGGCTTCACCAGCATGGTCTCCGTGAATCTGCACTATCAATGCGGCCGTGGGAGCACTAAAAGGTCTGCGTCTGAATGCCCAAGAGGCCAGTGCAATGGCTCCGACCAAGCTTTTACCGGTGGCGTGTATCCTAAAAACCAGTCAGGGTGCCATTCTTATGCTGCCTGCGCCCCAGAGTAAACGTACTTTTAAGCAGTGCTGTCACCTAGCAATCCACTATTCCTTTCCTTTTTAATCACAAGGTTTGGAGGCGACACCTCTTCCCTATATTCTCAAGATCTGTAGCTCCACAACCACTCAGCTATTTCTTTTCCCTCTTTGTGCTAGTAACTCATCCACACAAAGAGGCCCCAGGGAAAACCAAAGGATGTTGCAAAGCAAATGCTGAGGCCTGCTACCCACAGCCTGCCATCAACCATACAAAATAAAACAGGGAAAAATATTCTTCACTTTAATAGTAGGAACCTGATCTGCACCAACAGTGGGGGCCAACATCCCCTTTATTCTTCTAAGAGACCAAAATAGACATGCTCCAGGAACCACAAAGGTTTGAATTGCATCTGTCATCCATCATTAAAATGCAGGAAATAAATCCAAGACAATATGCACGATGCAAATACCTAAACCCCTACTCTGCCACGGCAGGTTTATTTATAGACCGTCTGCCAGGGTAAGCTACAAGAGCCAACCGTGAGCTACAGGACTCAATCTATTCACAGCTCTCCTCATAAAGGAAACGATGTGATTAAGGGTTTGTGTGTGTTAAAAATACAAGATATTCATTACCGAGCCATAATTGGTTTTACACTAATGACAGCCAGAAAGGCCAGGATTCACAAAGAGGAATTAAGTCTTTTCGAAGTCCGTTTATGAAGAGGATTAGCTATTAAACAGGATATTTATTGTTCCAAGTTACCAACAGAAACTCATTACAGGTACATCTGTTAACAACTTTGAAGCAAAACACACTAACCTCATTTCCCAGATCACAATCAGGAAAGGCAGATAAAAAAAGAGACTAATATCTTTAATGGAAACCTTATTTTTGCCATTTTAAGTATTCAGAACCCAGCTCTAAGGTATTCATGGATCTTATCGTTCTAGTATTAATTCAGAGAATGCCCACACTCCCACAACTTAACGCTTCTATTGCCTCTTGAATGTATCTTTACTACTTCTAAAAATACTGAGGTCACAGGAACAGGACAATAGGTGGCAAGCCACAAGACCAGACTCTGTTCCCAGCCCTGCTGTGGGTGACCAGGTCCCAACCAGCGAGATGCAATCACAAACCAGACAGCAGTAACCACGCTGGGAGGAACTGCAGCAGGGAGGATGACACAAACAAGACAGGAGAGAAGGTGGGGAACTGTGGGTCAACCATAAAAAAAAAAAAAAAAGTCAGTAACCACTGACCTAGGCTAGTTGATCACAGAACAAAGAGGGATAGTGGCTCCAGGCCTTCCTGCTAAAGCTACACCAGAAAAGGATGCCTCATACAGACAGAATTCAGGCTTAAAGAAACCTAACCTGGAGACAAAGGCACACTGACGCCACAAGGCATCACAGAGCTACCCACAACTTTGCTGGAACAAGCCTCACTTCTCACTCAAAAACTTCCCTTAACTCAAGTTTCTCTCCTTCCAAACACGACCCTCCCAGGTAAGCTTGGGGAACTTTCAAACCAGCCGCGTGAACACAGCTCAGATGAGCACGTGTCCTGCTTTTACAAGGGC
This sequence comes from Pterocles orientalis, assembly GCA_011057875.1. Lineage (NCBI taxonomy): Eukaryota > Metazoa > Chordata > Aves > Pterocliformes > Pteroclidae > Pterocles > Pterocles orientalis. The sequence goes on along the minus strand of WKFP01014753.1, from coordinate 321,343 downwards.
TAACTGATTGTCTGCTTTTACTACAAGGAGTAAATCTTTCACGCTTATAAGAAACCTGTCATGCAGTGTTCTTCCCCAAATTGCCCCCCCTTACTCACTCGACCGCCGAAGGAGTTTTTTGGAGAACAACGAGCAGCGCACAGATTAGCGCCCACACTTCCCGAGTCCCCATGACACACGAGTAAATGCCATGCTTGTCAGGGCAGAGGAATTTCAGTCCCACTTTGCTCCATGCCTACTCATACCCACACAAACCTAATCCCAGCAGTACAGCCCCACATGAATTCTGAAGCAAAGAAACGCTCTGAAGGACAGCTGCGGGAGTGTGTGTTGTGCTTTCCTCCTCCCCCAGGCCAGACTCCCAGGACACAGGCTGAAGCCCAGCAGGAGCACAGGGTGCTGTCTGTTGGAGAGGCAAAATGCTGCTGGGCACCCCACAGCAGCGCCTTGCATCCAGCTGACACAAAGGTTCCAGGCTCCACACAGCCCAAGCTTGGGCTCCCAGCTGCTTTCACAACAAGTCCCATCTATCTGCACGCTGCGTGCCACCCAACCCACATGCCATCTTCGGGGACGGCCTTTCACAGTCTTTCCACAGCAGCAACCCACGCTCAGGGTTGAGACATTTCAGGCCCTGCGCACAGAGCCTCAGCGACGCCTGCAAACGGCTCCCTACGAGAGACAGGCCGCAGGGCCGGCGCCCGGGGGCAGGGAGGCCCCAGCCAGCCCAGGCACCGCAGGACCACGGCACCGCACACGCACCGCGGCCCGCTCCCGCCCAGCCCCAGCGGCTGAGGGGCCCCCGCCCGCCCCAAAGCGGCTCCGGGAGCAGCAGGGCCCGGCGGCAGGGCAAGGCCGCGCGGAGGCCGCTGGGCCCACAGGCCGCTACCGGCCCCACCCGAGAGGCCTAAAGGCCCGCAACGGTGAACCCGCACCTCAGGGGCGAGGTGCCCACCGCCACCATCCACTCCCCCCCGACCCCCGTCCTTTCCCGCCGCCGCGCACCTCTGAGGGGACCGCGACCCCACCGCCCGCAGCGCCCCGCGCATGCGCAGCACCGCCTGCAAGCCCCGCCCACCGCTGTGCGGCGCCGGCACCTCCGCGCCCCGCCCAGCCGGGGCCCCGCCCCTTGCCGAGCCCAGCCGAACCGGACCGAGCGGAGCCGAGCGGTGGCCGCTCGCTCCCGTGCGCAGCGCGGTACCGCAGCGCCCGGCGCGGCAGCCCGGGGGGAGCCAGTCCGCGCCTGACACCGGGTAAGAGAGCCGCCGGTGCCGCGGGGTGCGGCTCCTCCAGGCCCGGTGGGCCCGCAGCCTCGGTGCTGGCCGGGGCGGGGGGGGGTGCAGCGGCCGCGCATCAGGCCCCGCGGAGGGCGGAGCGGTGCGGCCGTGGCGCCGAGCCCCGCAGCGGGGGCGGCCTGAGGCGGGGGGCGCCGGCTGCCATCTTGGGGCGGGGGGGCGCGCCCGGGGAGCCGGTTGTGTGTGTGTGTCCCTCCTTCTCCCGGGGCTGGGGGCTTCTCGCCTGTTCTCTGCCGGTGCGCCGTCCTTGGGCTCGGGGTATCGTGGCTTCTGCCCGCCCGGGGGGGCCGGGCTCGTTTCGGGGGGGTGGTACCGGCTGGCTGTTGGGGGTGCTGGGGCCGCTTTGGTGGGTGCCGGGAGAGCCGCCTGTCCGCCGCCATGGGCAGTGGCAAGGGGGTGGGAGCAGGGGGTGGATTTCTGATCTCGCCCTTCCTCTGGTAATGGGGAGAAGTTGGTAAAAAAGGGCTGTTATGGGGGGGCTCACGTCCGTGTCCCTTTCTGCTCTTGTCTTCATCGCCAGCAAACGGTGGGTTTTTCCTCCTGTCCTAGAGAGCGCCTTGTGTGCCTTCTGTCCGTAGCTACCTGCTGGAGGCATCGTGCCAAAAATCTGTGACGTGGCTGCAGCCAGCCCGGTGCCCGGAGCAGGTTTGATAGCTCTCAGCTATAGGAAGAAACTTGGGATGCTGGGCACCTCCCCTTCCTCACCCATCCCTCAATAGCAGGAGTTGGGATCTGTCACTGTGGAAGCGTCCTGCTCCGTCCTGTCCTCCTCTGGAGGGAGCACGCATGGAAAGCCATGGGTTGGATGGCAGGAGCATCCCATTAGCAGCGGTGACAAAGCCACTGAAGGCACAGGTGACTCTTGGATGGTCCTGCAGATGCCCCACCCAGGTGTGGGACAAAGCCTTCGCAAGTGCGTTGCAGGGATGGGTGCCCTTCCCCTCCAAGCACCCATGCTGCGGGTCCCTAATAGCCTTTTATTCTCTGAATGCTCTGAGAGAGCAGAAAGCAAACCACTCGGCTGTAACGGACTCCAGGAGGACTCTGTTCAAACCAGAAATAGCAAAGCATTAAGGGACGATGCTTCTAATGGCTGCAATTAGCTGGTAGATACCTAGGAAAGGCCTTTTTCATCTGGAGCCTTTTAGTGGTGGGAATATACTGTCTTTACGGGGAGGGAAGTCCTTTCTGCAGTCTTCACCTGGATACCATAGGAGCAAGATAAACATGAAAGAAGATGCCTTTGAGGGGGCTGGGTAGACACTCTGGTTTGGCTCATGAGTGTGTTTTGTTGCACTAAGTTTGCTCTATTTTTGTCTGTTCCTGTCTTCGGTAACCTTGGAAGGAACTGAAGCTACTGTATTTTCTGAGGGCGTTGGGTTTTCTTGTGAAGAAGGCATTGCTGTGAGGCTTTGCAATGTTCCATTTTCTTCCCCTTTGACCGGAGCGTGGTGCAACTCTCCTGAAATCTCCTGAAGTCGTGAATTGGGCCAAAAAAAAGAAAAATACTGAGTGCTTTGCTGCTTATTTGTTTCTTGGGATTTTTTTTGCTTCTGTGCTTTTAAAATATCCTTGGTCATACTTTTTAGCTTTCTTCAGCAATAAAATGGGCTAGGAACTTGCTTGGGGATTTTTTGATAATTTAAGTAAAAAAAAAAAATCCTCAACTCATCTGCCACCCTCCCCATCCATACTGAGGTCAATCCAGCCCCATGTCCTTTCTGTAGGCACCCCATCTCCATCCTCATGGCCAGGGTGATGCTGGGTGCTGGGGACCCAAGGGTTCCTCCCGTTCCCAGGAAGGACAGCTGGGACCTGCGCCATCTGACTGAAGCCTGCGCAGCCATGGGGTGCCTGCTTGGTGCCGGAGGAGGCTCTGGGCGTAGGATACTCTGCGTGCTGTTAATTGCAGACGGTGCTAGTTATGGATCCTGTGGCTGATTTGCATATCAAAGCATCTGAGAGCTCGGTGGTAGGTAACGGAGGCAAGGATGATAGGGCTTGCTGGAGGCTGGGGCCGGATCTTCCCTGGAGCTTTTTGTGGTGTGTAGATGAGGCAAGATGATGGAGATGTTTGGCAAGTGGAGGTTGTCTCCATGTCCTTGAATGGCAGCAGTGGTAGGGCTTTTTTAATCTACCTGCTACTTTCCAGGGGGTGGGAACCAAAGAGAGAGAGAGAGAGAGAGAGAGACAGCAGTCCTTTGTGGCAGCTTGTGCAAGGAGGTGGAGGCTGTGCTCAGAGCCTGAAGCAAAGGGGCAGGTTTGCTGCCTCCTGAACTGGCTCTGCAGGGTCCCAGGTCTTGCTGATGGATCAGGAGGTATTGTGGGGGGGGGAGCAGCAGAGCCTCGAATGGACCGTGGTCTCTGGGATGCTGCGTGAGTCAGAGGAAGGTTTCGCCTGTGTCTGCTTTCAGCAGAGCTGTCTCCTGCTCCTCTGGAAAAAAGCCTGGGGAGCTTGGAGCTTGCTTGCAGGCTGAGCTGGAAACCGAAATGCAGGTTTCTAGGGAGTCCCTGTGTCCTTCTGCCACTTTGATCTTGGCAGTGTGTTACTGGTCCTGATGCTCTAGTTTTGAAGGGCAGCAGCGTGGGGCAGCTTGGCCTCTCTGGAGGTAGGTCCCTGTTCACCGCTGGAGCGTTTTCTGTCTGGAGCTGCAGCCCTCCACCTCTCTCCCATGCTCCATGCAGCTCAGGCTCTTGCTGAGAAGGTCTCGTCGTCTCACCAGCCGTATGAGGAGCTGTGGTAAGCAGGAACTGCCTTGAGCATGGCTTTCTTGGGAGACATCTCTCCACCTGCTGCCTTCATCCTGTCCACAGCACTCTGGGTCGCTCAGGGGAGTGGGGTTGGGGGGCAGGCCGGATGCATTGGCTAGAAAGCGAGTTAAAAGGAGAAAAACAAAAATCAAGGAACCAAAAAGAAACACGCATGTGTGTACGCACTCCGCAACAGTGCGAGGGCGAGATTCGTGAAGCCAGTGCCAAAGCTTGTAGAGCAAAGGCTTGCAGTATGAAATGGCTTTTCTCTGAGCCTGCAGGCCCGCGGTTGGCACTGCCTTCTCGCTTCATGTCCTTCCAGCATGGAGCTGGGTGTCTGCCCTCTGCTCCAAATACAGATTAGCAGCAGGAAGCCCGAATCTCTCTTGCTAAGCGTGAGACGCAGAACATTTTCCTCTGTGCTTCTGTGTGCGGTGCACGCTGCCCTTTGCAGGGTTATCTCTGTGCGCTCGATATGCATTCCCTGCCCACGATAGCTGAGCAGTGTTGCAAATATTCCTGTTCTCCCCGTGGCTCTTGCATGTTGATATTGTCTGCCTGCCATTCTCCCTCATCTGCTTTCAAATCCCTTCATCCCCATCCCTCATAAAGCCAGGCTGGGGAGTGGGAATGCTTTCCCAGTATCCCAGTTCTGCTCTTGTAGTGGCTACACAGCTCATATGGGCAAGATCCTGCTGGCACAGCCCACTGCATCTTTTGAGCAAGGTGTCCTGTTCTTGATGTGCTTTGATATAACCATCAATGCCAGCAGCTTCTGCCCACGTGGTTATTGTGCTTATTTCCCCGGAGAGATTGGCAGTTGATAGTACAGGTCTGGCTTCGAGGAAGGTTTTGAAGATTCCCGTTTGCATCGCCTGATCTGGGAAGATGTTTGTGCTACTGCATTAAAGAAAGGGGCTGTGTATTCGAAAGGCAGCACATTGCATCAGCACTTGCAGGCAGGATTCACGTCTGCCTGTTGTCAGTACATTCTGCAGCAGCTTTCCTGAACCATCACAACCGTGCTGCCTCTGAGCAGTGAGCGGAAAAACCTCCCTGCCTTTCTCAGGCTGGAAGAGCGGCTGCTGCGGACCTTCATCCGGCTGTCTCCTGGTGTGCTGCTGACATGGGGCAGGGTTTGCAAGTGCAATTTCTTGCAAGGGTGCGTTTAGTAGGAGGGTTGTGTGCTGGCCTGGCCCTGCTTTTGCTAATTAAACACCGGCCTTCAGCAGGCTCTGGCTCAGGTCCCTTCAAAGCCAGGGGATGAGACCTTCTTGGCATGAGCTTGTAATTAGAGGAAACTCCGATGGCAGCAGGCCTTGTCTCCTGCTTGAAATAATTACCAACATCTGATGGCTTCTGCTTGGAGGGTCTCTGCAGCTGGCCTTGGGATACTTGGGCTCTTAAGCCAAAAATGTAGTGCTTTTGGGTCTCAAGGAAGATCTTAAAAGGGATTCACCCCTCACCTCCCTGTGCGTGTGGTCTGGGCTCCCATTGTGTGGAAACCGTTGTACTGGAGGCTCTTGGGTGATGCTGGTGGAGCTGACGTCTTCTCCGGGATGACTGTGGGTGCAAGGTGGTGATTTGGTTTTGCTGGGCTCTTGTCTGCGCTTGAGGCATAGACCTGGGAATGAATTATTGTGTGGCTGCTGAAATGCGGGAGCTGCCCAGGGGCTCGCTATTACTCACAGCACAGAAAAGGCAGCTTGAGTCGGCGTGAGTAGCAGAGTTATAAACCTGGGAGGAAGGAGCCGGGTTCGGAGTTGATGCAGAACTCGGTGTGAGCACCCAGCTAGGGCAGAAGGAGCTGATGCAGCTATTGGATAGAAGAAGAAATTGGCTCCTGGCTGCGTGGAAAAGAAGAACAAATAAAATGTGACAGTAAGAACTCTGTCTTCAGCTTGCAAAGAAGGTCAGGGGTGAGGAGGTACTTAAAGGAGTTAATTTTAAAAAGTGAATCCAAGCACAAGTCAGAACAGGTGACAAGACTTTAGGTAAATTAGATGTGGTCATGTGGGCAAAGCCTTATGAAATTTCCCTGAAAGTGTTTAAAAAATACCCTAGGGCAACTTTGTGTGACTGAGCAGCCACCTTAGGGAGCATCTAGTGGAGGGAGATCCCAAGGCTTGATCCCTTGAAATACAGGGAGAAAGAATGGGACTAAGACAAGCCTGTCTAAATAATCTGGAATAAACAGTTAAGTGTAGAACCATAGAATGGTTTGGGTTGGAAAGGACCTTAAAGATCATCGAGTTCCAACCCCTGCCATGGGCAGGGACACCCTCCACTAGCCCAGGTTGCTCAAAGCCTCATCCAGCCTGGCCTTGAACCCCTCCAGGGATGGGGAATCCACAGCTTCTCTGGGCAACCTGGGCCAGTGTCTCACCACCCTCACAGGAAAAAAATTATTCCTAATATCTAGTCTAAATCCGCCCTCTTTCAGGTTAAAACTGTTACCCCTTGTCCTGTCACTATGCGCCCTGATCAAGAGCTGCTCTAAGGTCTCCCTGGAGCCTTCTCTTCTCCAGGCTGAGCAAGCCCAACTCTCTCAGCCTGTCCTCATACAGGAGGTGCTCCAGCCTCTGACCATCTTCATGGCTCTCCTCTGGACTCACTCCAACAGTTCCATGTCCTTCTTAAGCTGGGGGCCCCGGAGCTGAATGCTGGTGGGCTCTCACGAGAGCAGAGTAGAGGGGGAGAATCCCCTCCCTCGACCTGCTGCTAATGCTGCTTTTGATACAGCCCAGGACACGGTTGGCTCTTAGTGTTTATCCTGTTAAGGAGGGGGAAATAACGCTGTTTAAAAGTCCACAAGGGTGCATTTGTCTGGAACATTCCCTATCAAGTCGGTCAGCGCCCTTGCCTGAAAGGATGGCTTGCCTGGTGGCTGAGCAGAGCGATGGATGCGACAGATCTTGGCTCAAGTCAGTCTGTGTCACTGACCCGTGTCAGCCTTGTGAACAAGCGAGGAAGGGGTAGGAGATACAAAGCATCCCTCAGGTGAACCTATGACGAGTTGAAAAGCTGTGTTCAGAAGGATTCCTCTCTGATAAGGAGACCCTGGCTGGGCAGGGCAGGGGAAAATGTTGGTGTTACCAAAGTTTGGGCGTAGGATGAGTTAGTTCTCTGCTGGGGAGGAGGAAAACACAAGGCAAGCCTTGTGCCAGGCTGTATGAGGAGTGACACCTCTAAGGTGCAGGAAGCAATTAGTGCTCTCCTCAACAAGATGAGATGTTGCTGACAGACCAGGCTCAGTTGGAGATGCAACCCTTGGAGAAGGATGTGCGCAAACAAGAGAGTATCCAGGAAGGCAACAGAAATGATTAAGGTCTTTAGAAATATGGTGTGGGAGGAAGGATGAGAAGAACTAGGACTGCGTATCCTTAGGAAGAAAAGGTGGAAGAAGGAAATTCATGGTCTTCAATGATGTACAGCAATGTACTTGTAGAAGGCTGTAGTTGTGATGAAGACAAGGCAGGAAGACACTTCACCTGTAGTGGGGGACTTCAGACTTGATGGTTTTCCATAATGTCCGTTGGGATGGTGAAGCAGAAGAGGAGGCTGTCTTGAAGGGGTGGTTTTATGCTTTTTGGGGTTTGAGGGGTGTGTTTGTTTTAGAACAAATTAGCCCAAAGTCTTGTCGATATGGATGAGTTGCAGTTGGTTGTGCTTCAAGCAGAGAATCTCACCAGGCAACCTGTTTAAGGCCCCTTCAAGCCTGGCAGTTATGTGAAATAAGGCAGCCGTGAGTAGCCCTAGGAATGAGACTTTACTGCTGGGGAGACGGGTAACTAAAATATGCTGTCTGGATCCAGTGTCAGCGCTCGGAAAAGGATGCTGAAAAATTGAAGAGAATGCAGAAAAGAGTTACAAGATAATCTGAACGCTGGAGGGAAAGCTTGATGGTGAGAAACATAAGGAGATCAATCTGTTTATCTAATCAAGGAAAAGATTAAGGTGAGACTAGGTTATCCTGCAGAAGCATGGCAGATCTTGTGACTGTGCATCATTAGCTGGGTAGGGTAGAAATGCCAGGCTGCGAAGAGTGGTAAAACCTGTGATGAGATGCTGGGGCTGTGTGATTTATAGCATCCCTTCCCCTGTGGCACCCGGCTTCTTTGCCAAGCAGGTACCTGGGAGCAGCCAGTGCCTGCCACCCCTCCCAACTCAGCACCCTGGCCGGTGAAAATGATGAATGAAACCGAACATCACCCTCCTCGCCTCTGGTTCCTGCCAGCCCGCAGTCCAGAGCTCAGTCGCTTATAGCCGCCGGTTTATGTAGGGTCATCGCGCCCATTTTCAGCCCATGAGGCGACATTTCTGCCTTAGCCCGATGAGCAAACCTCGAGAGGGAGATTGGGTGAGAAGCCACAGCAGATGGCTCGCTGAAGTCTTGCTACATCCGCGACTTCCCTTTCACCCACTGACGCTGTAATGCTGTTAAAAATAAAGACGATCCAGTGTGCCTGGCAGGGGATGCGTCCCTTGTAAATCCCTGGAATCTCGTGCTCTCATGTCTTCATGTTTTATTATTGCCTGGGGTAGGAGGGGAATTTCAAAGCCAGTAGGTAGCTCCTGCCCATGGCTGCGAGTCAGGGGAAAGCGGATGCTTTGATGTGCTTTAAGGGAGAAGGGGGGAAATCCCCCGGTGTTTCACTCTTGTTTCTCTCAAGCTTTGTTCCTTTTTGGTGAGAGCAGAGCTTTGGTTTGCAGGGAATAACCCCAGTAAGCATTTGTGTCTTCCTCTGGGGTGGGACAGCCCGAGTTGCTCCAGAGGAGTCCTGTGGAGCAGCAGCCTGGGGGGGACAGGGTGAGGGATGCACCTTCGCAAGTCAAAGGCATTAAACCGTGGCACGGTGGCAATCTTTGGGCCACGTCTGGAGGGTGCATCAGGTGCCTCCTTCGAAACACCTGCAGCTTCTGGCCTGCTTGATGCGCGCAATTGCCCGATTGCTCTGTTGATACGTTATTTTGGCAAAAAATGCTCCTCCTGCCTTTCAGTCTGGTTTTATTCCACCACCTCAAAACACCGAGGAGCAGTTTTGCCGGTATAACTGCACCTCCGCCAGCAGACTGCTGCCTGTGGAGGCATGCTGAGCGCTTGGGTCTGACATAGCTGTGCTCGCAGGTGTCTTTGGGTGGGAAAGATCAAACAGGACCTCTAGTTGGAGCTCAGAAACCTGGGGAAGAGAAGAGATGACAATCAAACTAGAGGAGGCGTGCGGTTTTAATGAGACTGCTCTCAAAATAAATGGGAGCGACTGATGTCTGAGTAGGAAAGCAGTGCTGGCAGTGTGTGGCTGGTAAATGGAGAACAAAGCGGGTCTCAGACAGCTTGGGAAGACAGGGCTTTGCTATTTGGACGGCTCTGTCTCTTCTTGTTTGCACTGCATTTCATAGAGCAAGAAAAGGGATTTTTAAACCCGTTTAGTGAAGGTAGACTCCAGCCCATCCAAGCAGCGGCACAGCTAGAGCGGTGCGTTGTGGCTGAATGGGTGTGCAGACTGGAAACTCCCAGCCTGGTACTGGAAAGCTGCTGCAGGGTGGTGAGCCTGGCTGCCCCGTAGCAAGGACACCCGCCTGCTCCTCCCTCTGTTCCCCTCCCTTCCCGCAGGCTGTTTCCAGCCTGGCAATCATCCTGATGAACCTCTAATTGCCTCCCAGCCCACCCCAGTATTTCAGAGCATCCCTTGACTTCCAGTGCATTACTAATTGCCAAGCCTGCCCTTCCTCCCACCTCCTCCTTGCAGAGTGCTGGGGCAACACCCTCTCCTCCCACCCGAGCGAGCGCCGGGGCTCAGCTGCCTTGTTATTCCTGCTCTGCCTCGCTCCTTAGAGGTGTGGGCATTTCTGTGCCCCAGTTTGCCTGCAGGAGCCTTGTGCCAGGCAGATTTCAGGATCAGTGAGTGTTTGAGACTTGACTGTGGCTGGAGGGGGTTGAGTTGGTTGGGGTTTGTGTGCTTTTTTGTTTTCGGTTTTTTTTTTTTTTTGATTTGCATTTATTTCTTCTTAAGGCATGTGCATTGGGGATAGTGGGGCAGGAACTTCTGCCCCATCATTTGGTAACCCAGGAGGAGGGGCCCTGCTGGCACATGTGGCTGAGGACCCTGAACGCTGACCTTGGATGGGAGATGAAACTGGCAGTGACAAAGCTTCATGAGATGTGCTGCTGCCCGCCTGGTTGCTTGGAGGTGGCGTGAAGCTTGTGGTCTTGCAGTTACCCCAGCAAGCAGCTGGGAAACCATCCAAAAACATCTTTGGTTTTAATCGCGTGGCTGGTGACACTCTTCAGCAGGGACAGGACAAGTGTTGCTCAGCCAGAAGGGTAAATCCAAAAGCAGAGGAAGGGGCAGCAGGGTGGTGACAGTTCCCTGCCGCCTCCCTGGACCTTACCGATGGGAGCAGAGGATCGTAACTCCGGGATGTACCCTTCACTCCTGGTAACTCAACAGGGATTTCAGCTGGCTGTAGGCGGGGGTGCAAACAGCAAGAAATACTTGTGTGCTGCTGGTGTGTCTAATCCGGAAAGTGGCGTGTCTTTCTAATGACCGTGATCTCCCGGGGAGGGATTTATGTGATTCTGACGGACAGAAGCATGAGGCATATCAGTGTCACTCCTGCGGTCATGCAGCCGGTCAGGGTGGGATGCAGAGCGAAGCCAGGCTGTGTCGTGGGTCCGCACTGCTTCGCTGTCGCTCTCTAAGACAGCGTTGATACCTCACCCTGTGAGTCAGGGCGCCGGGGATGCCGGAGGCAAGCTGGGTGCGTGGTCGTGAACGGCGGGGAGTGAGTCAGTGCCGGGGGTGGGTGAATCGGTGCTGGGAGCAGTGGGTGGGCTGGGGCACCAGTGGGGATGGCCGGGAGCTGCCGTGTGGATGTGCGGGAAGCTGGCAGAGAGCGGTGGCCCAGCAGTGGGTACCGGCATGAGCCAGGAGGATGAAGGCAGGGGCAACAAAGGACGGTCCTGGGCACAGGCAGTGCCACCGGTGCCTCCACCTCTGGCAGCATGTGGAGGGCAGAAGCCTGCTCCCCCACTGACCCCAGGGCTTCTCAGTGGGGAAAAGCTACACCAAAGGGCTGGCACATGAGGGCCAGCTGGGTGTCCGGCTTATAGCCAAAAGTCATCGTGCAGTTGACCAGCAGTTCCTGGGCCCTGTGTGTGATGATGTGACATCTTCCTGCAGCTAAGGCAGTGTGCTCCAGGCACACCTCTGAACTCCAAGCCATGGCTGAACATGCACCAAGCCCCAGCTGAGGCTTTCTGGTAAAACCCCTGACACAACCCTGTTAGGATAGGTTAAAAACTCAGAAATCGATCCAGCCTCTTAATGTAAATGTGCATCCCAGCCCGTTTGGGGCTGGGAAATGCGATGGCATAGGAGATGGATCCGGGAAATGAGAGGGGAACAGAGCCAGGAGGTCCATTACCATTTGGTGGTGTGGAAGAGGTGTTGGTTATTTGAGGGCAGGAAAGCAATCACTTTCTCGAAGATGGAGAGGAAAATGTGAGGCTCTAAAAATGTGCCTGGTATTGGGAGATGTCTGGATGCAGCTGGGAGGGAGGAATGGAAAATGTGGTGGTGGCTCTGGGAGGAGCCAGGGGCTGGCACTGGTTGTTTTGCCTGGATGGACTTCAAGGCTCTGATCTGCCACCGTATGGGTGTGCAGTTCAGGAACATCACACAGGGTCTGCTTCCAGCTGTCTGGGATGGGAGGGTATACCTTGGACACTGGAGAAAGTCTGCAAAATGTAAGGAGCCCTAAGAGGTACTCATGTCTTGCCTTCTGTTGCTCAGGAGCGTATTCCTGAACAGTGTCCCAAATGTGAGACCTTGCCATGGGGGCCTGGGGTTGTAACCCCTCTCCCACCCCACTTTGAGACCCATAGCAAGCTTTGTTGTGCCCATCTCTGCCCACTGCTGAAGGCTGGCATCGTTAAGTGCCTTGATGGTCAGGCATCCTTGCTTTACCCAGCCTTCCCGATCCATCTCTTCGCAGGGTGCTGGGCAAGTGCGATGCCAGAGTGACTGTTCAGAGCAGAGGGGGAGCAGCGGAGGGTGCCTTTCCCCCCCGCCTGCCAGAGGACTGCCGACCAACTGGCAGGGTTGTGGTTCCCCTGGAGATGGAGATTGCCTGAAGAAGCCCTGTCAAAGCATTGTCACAGCCAGCAGCACTTCATTGAGCTGCTGGAAGAGGGTCCCAGGAGCTGTCAGAGGGTTTTCGTAGCTCTTATGTTAAATCTGTTCTTCAACACCTGCTGGCACTTGGTGCTTCCCAAGCCTGGAGCAGGCTGCAAGGGGATGTTGGCATGCTCCTGTGTGCTGGATCTGATCTCACCCTTTCATGGGAGGATCTTCCCAGAGATGAAAAAAAAAAAAAAAATGCTGAGCGTGCCCTTGTCCACTTGCATTGGTGAGCGAGCTGCAGGTGACCAGTAACCCTCCCACGGTCCCCTCATCTTCCCATGACGGGAGAAACGTCTCTTGCTCATGCTCCCTTGACTCATCTCATCCTCTGCTTCCAAAGAGAGAGTGCTTGGTGTTGGTAAACAGCACGTTATAAATAGGCGACTGATGCTATATTGGGAGGAGTTTTCTCCACTGGTGAGCACAGGCATAGTGGGACCTGGACCTGGATGCGGTGAGCTCGGTGGGCAGGGGCACTGGTGACCCCTCACCATAGGGCTGCTGTGGGCATGGCTGGGGGGAAGCTCTGGGTGCCAGCTTTGTCCCCTTGGCCCTGGGGAGCCATCCACAGCCTCCCACCCCTACCGACATGTGGATGGGGGCATTGGAGAGGAGTCTTTAAAGCAGCTCGGAGTCAGGAGGAGGGAGTGGGTTGCACGTGGCTATGTTGGGCTTGTCCCTGAGGGGCTGCAGGTGTCTCGTGTAGGGACAAGGGTACTTCAGTTGGCGCTGCTGGGGCTGTGGATTTCGGATGAGCTGCGGTAAATGAGTTAGTCCCCAGCTACATGCGTGACGTGTGCTGCAGGGTTGATCTCGGAGGTCCCAGCGTTGACCCTGATAGGATGTTGTCCCCCTGTCACCAGACCCGGCAGTTGGTCCCCGGCAGCCATGCCTGGTGGCTGGCACCACAGCCTCGGCAGAGTCCTGATTTCCGTATGCAGGGATTCCTCGGAGGCTTTGACCAGGATGCCGGTCAGGTGGCGTAAGTGGAGGGCAGGGTGCCAGGGGTGAAATTCCAGCCTCCCCGCTCGCTTACAGGGCTGTGGCAGGATCACTGTGGCAAGCCTGGAGTGTAAACAGGCGGGCAGGGCGGCAGTGGCAGGGCTGGCCGCCCAGGAGGAGAGGCGGGAAGACGTCCTGCCCTCTTCCATCCCTGTTACTTTCCCATTTCAGGCCCTGGAGGAGGTAAGCACGGCTACCAGGTTTGCTCTGAGGACAGACGTGGGGTGGAGAGGGGATGTCCCCACTGATGGTGGCTGTGATTCAAGAAGGAGCTGCGAGTTGGCGTGCTGGGGACATACCTCCTGCGAGGGTGATGTTTAGGCAGGGGACCGCTGGCTTTGCATCCTTCCTCCCTATCAAACAGGAGGGTGGCTGGGGGAAGGAGCGGCTGGGCTTGCCTGGGAGCTCTCAGGAGGGCGATGGTGGGTTGATGAACTGGAAACTGGAAAGCTCTCCAGTTTGAGGAGTGGATGCTTTGTTCAGTCCTTTGTTGTCTGGCCTTACGCTGTGTTATTCAGGTTGTATTTTAAGCCATATAAACCTAATGCTGCCTGGTGCTTTCCTGGGAAGTGTCGGGCTGGCTTCTCTGAGCTGGTTGGGATGTGCTGGAAGAGCCAGGCAGGAGCAGCCTGACCGGCATGTGAGATGAGGCGGTGTGGCTACACTTTCTCCATTGATAAAATGCCCTGTAAGAGACTCCCGCCTTATCTCTGGCGTGTAGCCCGTGTCTTTCCACACCATGATCTGAAAAGCAGATGATAGGAAGCCTCTCCTCCAGCACACATTAATGGAGTTCCCCTCTTCCCTTGGTGTCTATAGATCGCCTGCCCTGGCAGGACTGCCAGAGACCCTAGATCATACGGCTGCTTGGGGGAACTCTGAGATAGCCGAGTGCTTTAGTGCAGAAGACCTTTCCCAAATACCCCCTGACAGCGATGGAGACGCAAAGGCCAAGTCTGGCAACAAGGTTCAGGTGTGTCCCACGATGTGAAAATGGGACGACTGAGGTGTTTGGATGTTTGTGGATATAAATGGGAAAACTGGAGTTCACCGCGTAACAGTTGACTCTTGTCAAACGACTGCGTTTATTTAAAAATAAAAATGCTTTCCCCTCCTGCTGTGGACAGTTTGGGCACCATGGGAGGCAGCTGCGCCGGAAGGAAATGGGAAGCGAGAGGACAAGCTAGGGTGACAGGGGATAGGGGTTTAGATTTTTGGCCACGGTGTGAGTGAAAGAGAACTCTTCAGCCTCTCAGGTTACGAATGCAAAGGAGTTGTGGTCTCCTTGCTCTGCAGCACAGCACCATTCTCCCTCTGGCTCCGGCCATATCTGTGCTTGGGACATTCAGGCACGTTACAGCTAGAAGGATGCTGACCACACAGAGAGACATCAGGTGGGGAAACAGTCGAGAGGCTGGAAAGGTGTGCTTGGAATAATACCAGGTATACAGAGCTTAGCTTAAGGAAAGCAGAGGCAGGTGAGATGTCTCCTGACAGCAGGGGATCTTCAGCTATTTTTGGAGGAGCAGCCAGAAGCAGAAGTAATAAAAATTGGGAACAGAATCAGGAGGAATGGTGTGCCTTTCAAGCCTTCCAGAACAGTTTCCCCATGAAGAGAAGAAAGCTTTCTGGTCTAGGTTCATTTATTTAACCAGTCACTAAGAAGTGTACTGCAAGAGCCTATTTCTCATCATCAAAACAAAATTCTGGTTAAGCTACTTGGTCTTTGCCGCCTCTCCCCTGAGATGCCCAACTGGGGCTGGGTTGATAACCAGTACACATAGCCAGGGTTCAGAGAATGGTCTTGGAAAACATCTGGTGCTTGAAGCAGAGCACGGTGCTCAAGTCTGTGCCTTTTTAGGTAAACACTTTAATTTAGCCGTGTATTTAAGTTATGATTGCTTCAGTGAGAGCGTTTCAAGATAAGTGTGTACTTGGGAGCTTTCCTGAGCAGGGGCGATTTTCTTTTGCATGAAGATCCTTGGAGAAATATCTTAACAAGCATTAGCCCATACAGCTGCCAAAGCTAGATTTGCGTTGGGAGAAATACTAAGCGGTAACCTTATCTGGGTTATTAATTAGTAATTAATCTCCTAATGCCATAATCTACTAATTGTTTTTATATTCCTGCTCCTGTGGTGTGTTTGGGAAGGCCAAGGAAACTTCACGTCTATAAGGAGAATTCTGGAGGAACTACTTGCTGTTCTGTCGCGTTGTATTGGAGACCTCAGCCACTGCTTTAACGAGGGATTTGTCTTTTCATGCAGTACGTGTGGCATGCTGTCCTGCTCCAGAAATAAGGTGTGGAACAGCACCTGTGAACCAGGAAAGCACAATTTTGTTGTCTGAATGTGTCTTTGGGGTCCGCTGGCTCCTTTTTATCTGGGTGTAGTGCCCACCTCTGTGATGCTGCACTTCACAGGTGCCTCTTCCATGGAAAGGGAGCAGCCAGGAGCGTGATTTCTCGTTGGAAATGCATGGTGTGCTTTGGTGCATCATGCCGATGTTGTGCTGTGTGCTGGTACCTGTGTCCAGGGGAGGGTTAGAGTTGTGGGTACAGGGTGACCTTCAAACTTCAAGGCTTCACGCAAGGATGGAGACACAAGATCAGAGATGGGGCACCTGGACCCCAGCCATTACCCGTGTCCAGGGGAGGGTTAGAGTTGTAGGTACAGGGTGACCTTCATACTTCAAGGCTTCGCGCAAGGATGGAGACACAAGGTCAGAGATGGGGCACCTGGACCCCAGCTTTTAGTGCTGTCCCACTCTTTCAGCATTAGAAGTCGTCTGTGGAAGCACAGAGTACGAGTGCTTTGGGAGGGAGAGGTGGTCTTGGGAAGCATGGCCAGAGTACGCGATGGGTCTTGGCTCCCACTGGCACGTAAGGGTCAAGGCTGAAGGGCTTAGCCTGGCAGCAGAGATGGTGGGATGGGAGCATGGTTCTTCTGGGCATGATCCCTCTCAAGGCTGCTGTGGCTCCAGTCGGGCAGTTCCCCACTGATTTGAGCTCTGTTCAGGGTGGTGTTTTCCACGGAAAACAGCCTCTGGGTGTGCAGGCTGCCTTACAGCAGCTCCAGCCCGTGATGCTTAGCTGCTCCTGGGTGGTTCTCCTGACTCAGCCCCTTGGAAAGCACCCGCTGCTGCTTTCCTTTCAGTGCCACAGCCCAGAGGAGCAGAGCCCAGGAGATGCTGTGGCTGCTGGCAGGCATGCCTGAGGGGGCTGCCAGGTCCCTGCTCTTAGTTCTTCTGTGTGGTGCTGGTCTGTTTGGGCAGGAGGACCCTTCCTGGCTTCACCTCCGGCAGCCCTTGGTGCGCAGTATTTAATGTGTTCCATGTGGCTGCTGGGGTGACCTCCAAGCCTTCTCCTTCATGTCAGGATTTCAGTGGTCTGTAGTGGGTGTGAGCAGCCTGGTTTCAGCTGGGGCTGTGGGCAAGAGGAGCCCAGGTTACCAGTCTTTAGTGGACTTTCCTAGGCTTGATATTTGCTCTTGTGGAGCTGTGCTCCATGGGTAAACAGTGACTCAGAGCTGCTTTGCCCAGTTAAAGTGCTGTTCCTCTGTTTGTCCTGACATCGAGATAGAGTCCAGATGACACAAGGCTTGCATTGCTGTGTCTTACCAAAAATTCAGTGCCCTCCTCCTCCGAGTCCAAACAGCCAGTTTGTCTCCCACACCTTTATCGGCGGGTCTGGGAGCCAGGCTGCTTGCCTTGAAGTACCACTTCAGTGTTCCTGCTCTTGGCTGGACCCTGTTGTCTCTGTGCCCGGTGCCCAACCGGCGCTTTGTTCCCTGTGTTCCCAAGCCAGGCCCAGCTCCTCTTGCCAAGCACCCCCAGGGTGGAGACCATTGAGAAGAAAAGCCCCAGTCAGCTTCTCTCCAGTGCTGGTGCCTGGCTGAGAGCCCAGCATCCCCAGACTGGTGCGTGCGAGTGACTCCAGCCTGCAGACCCCAGCCCTGGCAGTCAAAGGCAGAGCTGCCATGAGACTCAAAAAGAGGTGTTCGACCCCGTTCTTCCTAGCAGGTCTTTGGGGAGATGCCTCTAGGTGAGATCCCTCTGGCAGCATCAGAGCAAACACCCTGCAGAAGGGATATGTTTGGGCACTGCTGTGCCAGGTGAGGTCCAGCAGTTCTCTCTCTGTAGCACAGATGAGGTCCTGGGGGCAAGGACAGTCTCCAGGCTGTGTTCAATGTCCATCTCGCTCTGCTATGACCTTTGTTATTTATTCAGTGCCCAGCAGGAGCTCAAAATTGGTCTCTCGCAGCCTCTATCTCCCTTGTTGGAGTTCAGCAGCTGCTAGGACAGAGTGCATAAGGGGAACCATGTGCAGTGAAGCCTCAAGGTTTTTCCAGTGTCACAGTGTCCTAGTTTGGACATCCTTGTGGGTGAGGTTGCCCTGCTGCTCTTGGTTGTACTGAGTGCTGTGGTGCTGTGGGTCGGGCTGTGCTGCTGTTGCCAGTTTTTTTTGCCAGAATTGCTCTCACAATTCCCCCAGCAGATGCAGAATGCTGGTTCCTAGATGTTCTCCTACACCTGTCCTGGCTTGCTGGCCGCATCCAGACCTCGTGCTGTGAGAGCCCTTTGCTGATGTCTGCTGTTGTTGAGGAACAGTTGACTTCTTTCCTCCTCCTGCTGTGGCTGCCAAATCTCTTCTCAGCATGGAGTCGTAAAGGGAGCTCAATTACGCCTGCTTGCAGGGCTGTGATTACGTTGACCTTTGATGCTTGCCTGTGCTGTGGATCCTTTGTAGACCAACCCTGCAAGGCAAGCACTACCCTAGGAGTGCTGTAAGGAAGGTGAGGGAAAGGCGAGAACATCCCCACCCTGCAAAATGCAAACACTTGGAGCAGCAATCTGCTTAAGCACCTTTGGAAAGGACCAGCCCGCATTTGTCATGGGAAGGGGACAGGTGCCAGGTTTTGGAGTAGCTGTTCCTGTTGTTGTAGGAGCAACACTGAGAAGCTGCTCCTCCGGGAGGTCCTGCAGCATCCTGGCTGCTTGCCCCCGGTGCCCACAAGGGAAGGGGTTTCCCTCTAGGCTTCCTGGTTTTACATCCCATGTGTTTCCTGCTGGATGGGAAAGCCAGGCTGGTGAGCCCTTCCCTGCTAGTGCCGAGCTTCCTCACCTGCTGATGTGAAGGAGGGTTTTTCCATGTGCTGCTAAATGTCATCTCCAGGGATGCTGCTCTACGCAGCCCGTGCACCTGCTTTGCCACCGTTCCTGAATTGATGCAGGGTTTCAGTTTTCCCTATGGAGCACCTGCTGAAAGCAGGGGCATGAAGCTTTTCTGAAGTACCAAGAGAGGCAATGCCCCAGCTGTGCATGCTGAGCGTGTGGTGTCAATGCCTAGGGCAGGAGGACTGGGCAAGAGAGAAGCTTACCCCCAGTAACCGCTGAGTGAGCAGCTTGCATGCTGCAGAGTAAGGAGTAGGGAAGCTCCCAGTAGGATGTCCTACCAGCCACTGGTTAGGAGCCAGCTGCGGAGGCCAAAGAGGCGGCTTGGACAACTCAGAGATGCTCCTTGCCACTGCTTGGTGACCTGCATCATCAAGGGTTTCCTTGGTGGGAAGGGCTGATCCCACTGTGTAGGTAAGTGATGGTAACCATGCCCAGCAGACAAAATTCCTGTGTCTTTGAGGGCTGTGCTGGAAGGAGGTAACGACTCCTGTCATGCAGCAGTGAGGAGGAGGAGGAAACAGTCAATGTGACCTTGAGGGGCTAGCTCAAAACCCTGGTTTTATGAGACACACATGTATGCTTCACTCAAGATGAAAAGCTGGGTGCAGATGAGAATGCCCAGCCTGTGACGGCTGGTAGGGGACAGACGTGGGGTACAAAGGCAGGCAAGTGTGTTAATACTCCCCTATGCACAAGAGGATTATGATCAGAAATAAACAAGAAGCTCTAAGGTGAGGTGAGCTTAGTGATAAACAAAGGAAAAAGGGATGAGAGCTGGGAGAGGTGCAGAGCTCCTGCTAAGAGTGTGTACCTGCACCAAATGGACAATTTGGCATTTGGTCACTTAAGAAGCAAAAGAGAACGTGGGAGAATTCCGAGTAAATAAGGGATCACCAGGGAGACTGGTCCACATTTCAGCCAAGCCAGATGTCATGAACCTGAACAACTCTCCTTAACAGTGCTTGAAAGCCAGAGTGATATTTGTGCAGTAAAGATCCTGTATGTAGGACAAGAGGAAACGGCCTCAAGTTGTGCCAGGGGAGGTTTAGGCTGGATATTAGAAAGAATTTCTTCACTGCAAGTGATGAGGCATTGGAACAGGCTGCCCAGGGAAGTGGTGGAGTCACCATCCCTGGAGGGGTTCAAGAAACGTGTAGATGTGGTGCTTGGGGACATGAGTTAGTGGGTTAGGTGGTGTTAGGTTGATGGTTGGACTTGATGATCCTTGAGGTCTTTTCCAACCTTAATGAATCTATGATCTATGAATATTCACGCTCACCTAAAAAAATGAAGTATGGGAGAGCCAGCCTCAGGCAGGCCCACGGATATTTTCCAGGGAAAGCGCAGACCACGTGCAAGTAGCATAGGCGCTGATAATAGACATGCAGGAGATAGCCCAGAAGGCAACTCCAGAGGAACAGCCCACATGCTACTGGGGTGCGTAAGCCAGAAGCTGAAAAACCGCTGGTGTTGAGAGATGGTGGGGTCTCCATCCTTGGGTTTGGTAAATGTCCATTGGGAATTGGCAGAGTTGCTGCTGCTGGGGCGATGGGTGATGGGTGAGGAAGCCCTGTTTTCTGGGACTTGCTCCCGACCAGGGCTTGGTTGCCATATGGCCACTGCTCTGTAGAATATACGGTGTGAAGTCCAGCGCCTCATCAGTCTCACCACTCAACTTATTGATGTTGCGTTTGCTGTATCACTACTGGCATATGCTTAGAGGAAACAAGGGAAGCCAAACAGTAAGCGTTATTTCTTTATAAAGTACAAGCTGGCAGACAAACTTGATTTCTTTCTGATAGATTTACAGCCCCGGAGCTTGAAGGGAAGGTGACAGGTAGATATATTTGGAACTAAAGTGTTTGATTCAGTGACTCATGAAATCTAACACTCAAAATTTAATGCAAATCAGGTTGGCTGTGACTCTGCCATGCAGACTGAGAGCTGATGGATGTGGAGAACTGTTGGATGGGTTTGGGCTTCCTCTTGATGGCAGAAGAGGTGATGAGCCCTTGCCATGGACTAGGGTGGGACGCATGGATGGGACCCTAGGGGTGTCCATGTGGTGTGGAAACTCCATAGGGTTTGTCAGGAGGCAAACAAGATGGGGCTGGGACCTCTCATTGGTGGTGCAGAAATGCTGGGTGCCATGGCTGTGTTGGTTCCTCCTAGGCAGACGGAGGCGGTCGGGCTGCCTTCTTGGCAGCAGAGCCGCAGCGTGGTGTTGCATGGGTGCCACTGCTCCTGGGGGGAAGGGGACACCATCAGCCCTTCCCTGATGGCCAGAGAGGGACAGACACCCCTTGCCCAGGAGCACCCATTCCAAAGGAGTGTGAAAACTGAGGCAGGAGGGCAGCAAAGTGTGATGTAGGAGCAAAACGATGAGCCAGAGAGGCCGAAGAGCCTTTAGGCTGAGGACAGATTAGCCCGCTGAGATGAGAGGAGCACGGACCTCAGCGTACCAGGGTTTCGAGCCGTGGTACAGCACCTCTTGGCATGGTACGTTGTGTTCAGGGCACCATACGACTTCAAAGCACTACCAGCAGATTGGAGGGAGTTCCTGTAAAAAAAAAAAAAAAAACAAGACCTAGCTGTCTGGAGCTAAATCCGTATCCCTTGGCACGGCAGATGGTTTCCAGTGGGCGAAGGCAGCGTGAAGGGTTTTGTCGATATTCAAAGGCAAGGTTTTGTGATTGACTGTCCTGGGTGATCTCGAAAGGATCAGAGCTGGGAAATGAACAGGTTCCCTTCACCATTAGGGAAGTCAGCGCCCAAAAGCTCTTCTCCTTATTGAAAGTCATGGGTGAGAAAATAACCTCCAAGGAAGAAGTGGTCAAGGGAGGACCATCAAGATGAAGTTGTGGAAGTAACATGGCTTGGTTTCACCTGAAACTTGAAGATTTCCCGGATGCTGAGATTCCCCAGCTTGTGGAGTGGTTTTTTCCAGGGAAGAATTCTTCAAGCCACCCTGCTTCAAGACTTTGAAAGGAAGGAGCAGCCCAGTAGTGAGCCCCAGGAAGTGAGCAGGGGTCTCTAGAACATCGGTGTCCCTCCAGCAGGTTCAGGACAGAATGTCAGGAGGGGTTCCCTTCCTCCTTTTGGGTGGGAAGGCTGTGCTTCCTTCCCGTTTCACTCATGAAGGGATCTCTGGAGGCCTCGGTTGCCTTCAGGAGAAAATCAAGCGCAGGTTTCTCATGGATCAAAGACTCCCTGCTCTTACTGTCTCCTCCCATCCCTGCTGGGCACCGTCCCCGTGCAGAGGAGTCACTGGTGGGGTTGGCTGTGCTTACAGCCGTGCTGGGAGCAGAGGTTCCTGAGCAGCGTGGGGCCAGGCGCTTGCCACAACAGTGACGGTACCTGCCAACACCAGGGCTGGGAGCTGATACACACACACACACACAAAAAAAAAAAAGTGGTGCCATTTGCTGGTAGATACCTGAGGACTGATACAAAGCCAGCTGTGACTTTGGACCCAGGGCATGTGACTTTGGCCCCAGGGCAAGGGTGCAGTTAGTTTTTGCTTTGAAGAAGCCGAGCGTGCCAGATCAAAGCTTTGGAGGCCCAGAGTGTGCTGGGCTAGCTCAGCCAGATGATGAAGCGTGCAGGGAGCTTTGCGTGTTGACTGGGGAAGATGGAGAGCAGGCAGAGGTACAGGGCTTTGATGGGCCCTCCTCCTGCCTAGGGATACAGAACTGATCCCTCCTGCATGCTCGCTGGTGCTTTGCCCAGGCTTGTTCGAAATGCACCGGTACCACATTTGCTTCTCGATGCTTTTTTTTCCCCTTGGCCTGCAGATCGCCTTCCTCCTCGCTGCATCCAGTGTGTCAGCACTTCTCCATCCCTCAGCCGCCTGAAAGCTCCATTGCCAGGTTTGCAGCATGGCACGGGGCGGCTTTCCCACCGCTCTGCCTGCAGCAACGCTGCCAGTTACCTCTTCTTTGCTGCTGTACTCTGGGAAAGGCTTTCTGCTAATTTGCGAGCCGCCTCCTCTCTCCTGAGGCTTTTCCCATCTCGCTTGCCGAGGGTCAGGCTGTTCTTGCCACGGTCTGTTCGTGGCTGCAAGCGGTTTGCACGGAGCTCTGCTGAGCTTTGCCGTCAAGGAGCAGGCATCCTAGGTGGCTGTTTGGGGGTGAAAAGTTTCCCTCAAATTTGGGTGCCAGCTGCTGCCTGAGGGTCCCCAAGTGCTGAGCGCAGGCAGGGGCTCGGGGTGGCACATCCTCTGGGTACAGGTCCCTGTTGTCACGGTGCTTGGGAGACCAAAGGAACCCTAGAGGAGCAGGTCTCCGAGGTACAGACCGTGCCCCCAGCACCCTCTGGGGCCAGGAACCAAAATGCACCTTGTCTCCCTGAATGTCGTATCCTAGAGATTTAGCAAATTTTGCTCTTTTTTTTTCTTTAAATCTGGAAAACTTTTATTATCCTAACCCCAGACCTGCTGGTATCCGGCTGCCTGTCTCTGTGCCTCCAGCCTGTTGGGAGACTGTCACATTTCCATAAATGAATATGTCTCTACCGGAGCACAATCTTGCTGTTCTAATTACAGATGGGGTTATTAACATTTACCGGTGAGAAAACAAATGAATGTAGCTTGTGTGCTTACATCATTCTGGCTGCAAGCGCGGGCATATGCTGTATTGATTTATATTTTTCGACGAGTGTTTCTCAGGCCACCTCCGTGTGTCTGGCTGACATCAGTGGTGTGGCTGGAAGAACACAGCCAGACACTTGCCCGTGTTGGTGCGTCTCTCTGCCTGTAAGGTGGCTGTCCAGCTTCTGCATCGCTCCTGCCCGAGTCCCAGCAGAGTGCTTTCTCTTTCTTCTTTCCTCCTGGTGCCAGTGCCGGCTCTGCAGGCTGACGCACAGCCCTGGAAGGGCCAAGGCGTGTCATCCTGGCTTTCCCAGCCTCATGCCACCTTCTTCCCTCTTTCCCTTTGCAGTGAGCGGATGAGAGCCTGGAAGCTTGCTGGGGTCCTGCGTGGGTGCTCATCCAAGGGGAAAAGCCAGCAGGCTGTGCTTGGAGCAAGCTTCTCTGGGGATGGGGGAAGCAGGGGGGCTGCCATTCCTCCCTCCCCCTTCTGGCTGCTCATAGAGAAGGAGATGGAGTCCAGTATTGCTGAATAAGAGCCAAAAATGCCTTTTTGGCAAGTCTTTCTATGCTGTCCTTGCTGTTTTGAGGAAGTCAGCATTAAATGTGCAGAGAGCAGGAGGGGAAGGCTCCGAGGTTTCCACGGGACCTGGTTTGATGTCCTGCTCTTGCTGCCTCCTTGGCCCCACTGTGTGCTGTGGTGGGAAGCCATGCTCACGATCAAGAAAGGACTTGGACACCTTGGGCTCATTCCCACCACCCCAAACCTTGCAACAGCTTCCCACCAACTCCCTGCACCTTGGCTATCTCGATGAGCAGGAGGCCGTGCTGATGTTAGCATCCCAGCCCAGGCAGAGCCAAGCTCACCCTGTCCTACAGCCCGAAAGGGAAGGAGGGACCAGGAAAGGCAGCTTCGGGGAAAGGTCCTGGATGAAGGATGCTAGGTAGATGTCGTCCATTGAGCCTACGGAGATGGTCACTGAGCTTTTTCTTAGTTGCCTGGTTTGTGTTGTAACCCCAGAAGAAACTGGGCACCTTGGCTGGTGTGACCTGAAGTGATGTGATGGCAGGTGGCCCCTAGCCTGCTGCTGGGGGAGCTAGAAGGACAGAAGTGCTCCAGACATCACTGCAAGCTTTCCCAGCCCACCCACACACCTGAAACACCTCTGTCTCCATGGGGACCCTCTTCTTGTGCTCTCCAGCCAGGCAGGGGGGAGGCTGTACACCTAAGGATGGTGCTGGCTGCTGGGCTGATGAAAAGGCAGCGTAAGCCTTGGGTATATGCCACAGTTTTTCCATTACGGGGTGTTCTGGCTGGGTTATTGGAGAGACTTATCTCCAGTCCCTTCCAGTCCATCCTCTAGATTTCAGGAAAAAAAAGAAAATACATCTCTGGGACCTGTCCCTGTGAAATATGGCTTAAATTACCCACAGGCTTGCAAAATTTGTCTTGAACATGTAATGGTTTGTATAAATAATTATTATTATAGAGTCATGGGCAACGTGAGCGTGTAAGCCTCGTTTCTTTTAGAAAGATGACTGGAAAATGAGGCTGTAAAACATGCAGGAGTGAGGTAAACAGCTTGGTCTCTGCAGAGGAAAATCATATTTTCCTGATGTGTTGCAGGTCTTTCAGTACTTCGGTAAAATAATAGGTAGTGTTTGGCCAGCTTGTGTAACCTGCTTGGATGTTCAGAAAACCTCTGAAATTCCTCCCAGAAGACTATTAAGAAAGAAGAGATGTAGAGTCCTGGATCAAAAACTGGCTGAGGGTCCACAAGCAAAGCCTAGGGGTGAGTGAGCAATTTCAGTGTGATAGGAGCAGAGGAATGAGGTCCGTCCCTACTAACAACCCAGAAAAGAGAACGTGCAGCAAGGGACCCGAAATCTGCCAGTACCCTGGAGTCGTTCAGATTTGTTGAGATGAAGTGACTCCGGAGTAACACCACCTGAAGCAAAGTGGTGTGAGGCCATGAGAAGCACGCAGCCTGGGGTGTTGGAAGGAACGATGTGTTGTGGGATGTGACTGGCTTCGAAGTTCCTGTGGCTACTCAGGGTGGCAGCATCGTGGCCGGTGACAGAGATGCTTTTCCTCAGGACACAAAGATGCTCAGCCACACAAGGAGTAGCATAAGGAGAGATCCTGAGAGCACCAGGACGCTGTTGTGGCCGTCAAGGTCATCTCCCTGCCCCAGGGTATCGTACGCGGCTTTGGTCACCGTTCCGCAGGATGTACTGGGGATGTGTGGTGAGAGTGGTCAGAGCTGGAGACACCTGGCAAGGAGAGGAGGGCACTTAACAGTAGTAAGCTTAGTAGGTCTAGAAAAAGCAAAGGCTTTTATTCTTTGCCTTTTCTCGCTATGTAAGGAGAACTGAAGGCTGGGGAGTTGCAGTGGGATCATAGTCTTTTACTCAACATCTGGAACTCGTTGCTGCAAGATACCATTTACAGCCTGAAAGTTTACAAGGCTCCCCAAAAAAGGAATGAGAGGTATTTTTCTTTGCAATGAGTCCGTCTAGGTTGGCACTTTGGAGGTAAAACCAGAGGGGTATAACCCTTCAGACTCCAAAGTGTGTGGCTTTCCTTTGGTGCATCTAATCCCATGGTTTCCTCCCATCCCTTCCCTGGAGCTTCCGAGTCTCGTTAATTCAGCCAGAGTGAATTCTCCTGCCTTGCTCCCCAGCTGGTTCCCAACTGTGATCTCGTGCCTTGGCTTTGTTCTCCTGCTTTTCTCCTCCTGTTTTCCACTCCTGGCTGCCCTGCTCCAGCTCAGGATCTGTGAATATCTCTTAACAGGCTGCTTGGTGGCTTTTCCCCCCCTCAATGCCGGTACCCAGCCAGGCTTTTTGCTCGTCATGGTGCCCTTTGTCATCAGTGCTTCAGCTGGCTTGCAGCCGTGCATCTGGCCTGGTCACTTTGAAGCCAAGCTCTCTAGGACACCGCAGGTTTGGTGGTCATTATCCAGCCAGCATCGTGCTGCGATGCTGATAAATCCCTGCACGCAGGCGGGAGATCGCCAGGACATACCCACGAGCTGGAGGGACGAGCCCTCTGCCCTCTCTGCTAGTGTCACTATCCACCGCAGAGCTAGAAGGGCAGGGCTGGTGGCAGGGGACACCTCTGGGACAAGAGGCTGAAAGCAGCACAGGGCAGTGGTGGTGGCTTTCTTGGGCAGGTGACAGCTCTTTTCCCCAGCCCACCAGGGTGGCATTTCTGGGCTTGGGCTAGCAGCCTCTGAGCGTTGCCCAGAAGTGATGCTGTGCCAGCCAGCCTTTCTGCATGGTACGTGGCAGCAGTGAAGGGTTTGGGGTGGTTGGTGGGTGCTGGATAAGAGGAGAGGTTTGGGGCTTGGCAGCTTGAGTAGATCTTCCCGTCTGTTATCACTGCTTCCTCCTGCAGCTGATGGGGTTTTCTCTCCCCTGCTCTACAAAGTGGTGATGGTTTTGTTGTCGATTTATCATTTCTAGACCATCCCAGTGATGCTCAATTTGCGTTTATCCGTGGCTAGCATCATCTTTTCTGTGTTTCCCGTGGAGCTTCTCTGCACAGGAGGAAGATCTCCCTGTGTCCGAGCAGTGATGCTGCAGTGATGCTGACCTGAGCCCAGCTGCAGGTCTTGTAGCAATTCAAGACCAGCTCCAGAGTAGAGCCTAAACCTCCTCTAAATGCATCCAAGTCACAGGAAGGAAAGCAAACAAGCAGAGGGTGTAACCAGCCCCTGATGGGTGCCCCGGGAGCTGGAGGCTGAGGCCCGCAGTGAGTGGAGAGTGGTGATTTAGCCTAGTAAAGCTGATGGCACACAGCCAGGAGAAGGAAATTATGGGATGGTGATGCAGCAACTGTCCCGTAACAGTTTTCATCATCCAGACATGACTTCATGTCCCCACCACCCCACCCTTTCATTCTTTCCTGTACCTAATGTTCTCCCTGCCGAGGGGAAGGGTCTGAGACACCGCGTCCTCAGGAAGAGGAGTGGTCCATGAGAAGGAGGTGCACCTAAATGGCATGAGAGTGGGGGGACACGGGACTGTGTGTGGTGGGACCACAGCTGCTAAAGCACCTGGGCTCTTCCAGCACCCCCCAAACTCAGCAGGCTGCTCGAGATGACCTTGTCCCTGGACACTGGTTCCCAGGGACATCCCATAGCGCGGAGGAGCCTGAGGCAGCAGGCGAGGTTGGACCCGAACTCCAACAGGGCTGTGCTGGTGTCCAGCTGGTTCACATCTAACCAGGCCTTTCTCTCTTCTCCCCAGGGAAGACGATGAAGCTGTAGAGATGCTTCCCTACGTGATTGCCACCCTGGGCTCAGCAGGGGCCACCTGCAAAGCCTCCACATGCAACAACAGTACCAAGGACTACTGCTACAGCGCCCGCATCCGCAGCACTGTGCTGCAGGGGCTGCCCTTCGGCGGGGTCCCCACCGTCCTAGCCCTTGATTTTATGTGCTTTCTCGTAAGTCTGCCTGCTCTTGGTTCAGCACCTTCTCCCCTAATTAGCCACGAGGGGAGGACTGGGGTTGGGTGGTTAGAGTTGAGGACCCCAAGTCCCGTCCCTGACTTTGCTGCTGGCTGACTTTGTGGCCCTGATTGTGTCCCTTAGCCACCGTGGGCTTAGCTACTATTGACTTAACTTCAATACCATCTCACTGAGCCCATGGAAGAGTCTTGCAAATTTTCCTAAGGACACAGGTCAGGTTAGGTCAATCCTTAATCCCAAAACTCCCACTTATGGTGCCAAGTCTCTGCAGCTTTACCCACCCAAAGGTTTTTCTTGTTCTTCCCTAGAAACTGCAGGACCACAGATGCTGTAGCTGTAATCTTGCCTCCTTGGGACATGAGGGCTTTTTGATCTTGTGGCTAACTTACCTACTTTGTGTTGCATCCTGGACCTCTGCCTCCTGCAGCCATCCAGCTAGCCAGATTTTAACAGCCCTGGGGAACCTGTGCTGTCCCATGGCTGGGGCAGCTGAGCAGTTCTGTCCCCTCCTATCCTCCCTGTTCCTGTGGCTCTGCATGCAGAGGACAAGGACAGAGCCGGACAGTGCCTCATCTCACAGCTCCTCCTTTGCTCTCTTCCAGGCGCTGTTGTTTGTCTTTTCAATTTTGCGTAAAGTTGCTTGGGACTACGGACGCCTGGCCCTGGTGACAGATGCTGACAGGTAAGCATGGGAGAGGGGCAGGAAAACAAGGCTCAAGTGGTACCTTTCTTTGCTGGGGGGGCAGAAGGGATAAATCCCCTTGCGTGTGCCGGAGGCAGCTGGAGAGGAGAGGCAAGCTTGTCAGTGGTATCCCCTGAGCTCCAGGAACAGGAAAAGTCTCTGCTTTACCAGCTTTTTTGTTATAGCATCCTTCTGCCAACAGAAGGAGTGGTCCCCACTGGCTCCATGTCACTCGTGGTCCCTTCGGTGACAGAGCCTTGCAGGGGCCCTTACAGAGGAACAGCAGATGGAGGGAAGGGAGAAGAGGTCACAGGAAGGGTGAGAGCTGCCACAGTGAAGGCTTTGTTAAACCTCTGAAGGTGTCTTTGTGGCTTTGCTGGCTGCAGCTCTTGTTAAGAGCACTCGAAAGCGGTAGGCTGTGTTTCCAGGTGTGGTCCTGCTGTGCTGGTGTGAGTTCAGCCCGCATCCCAAGTGCTGACTAGTTGGTCTGGGTATGGATCCTTCCTGCCCGATGCTTTCATGGGCTATGTTGGCAAAAGCCAGGGCCCACTGGGGATGGCAGCTCCGCAGCAGAGTGAGATGCTATTCTTGGTTTTGCTGCTAGCAGCAGGAAGAACAATGATTATTTTCCTCCAGTGCAGAACAAGGATCTCTCCTTGATTAAGCTAGAGGGGTTATGCGGGTAGCCTACCTCTCCCCAGGGATAGTTTGCTGTGCCCATGGCGGTTTGTCGTGTGCTGGAGGCAAAGCGTGCCTTCAGGCTGGCTGCGGTAGGTGGTTCTTCTCCTCCATCAGCTCCACGAGCTCATCGCGCCCAAAGGCTTGGATGGGGGTGAGCTCCAGCCTCTTTGGGTCCTGTGGCGATACAGGGTCGAGCAAGCTTCTCCGTGCATGACTGTGGAAAGAGTAAGAGTTGTTTTCCTCCAGCAGTGAACCAAGAACTCTCCTGGTTTAGATAAGTGGTCCTGGATAGTGTTAGATACGCAGCTGTGTCCCTGTGGCTCCTCTGCCCCTCCTTTCCTGGCCTGGCTGGGGAAATTAGCAACACAGGGGCTTTGGGGGAAAGCGAGAAGAGGATAGCCGGCTGAGACCTCCCTGGGGAGAGGGCAGCAGCTCCTCAGGATTGAGCTATCTGGAGCCAAGCATGGGCTGGTAGCCACAGGGGCTGTGTAGCCACCTTCCCAGTAAAGCCAGCTTCCCTTTAGCTGGCAACAAAGCACTCTGCCTCTGGGCTCTGGGGTGTTGTGGCTTGGGGTGACACTGGGCTCTGGAAGGAAGGTCTTCTCCAGCCTGGCTGTTGGCAAGTTTCTCTTCCTCAGGATGGTGTGGAGCCGTGTCAGGTGAGAGAGAGGAGACCCAGCGCCTGCTGTCATGGTTGTAACCTCTCCTTTTGTGTTTCTGTGCCCCCAGGCGCCGACGCTGGCAGACGGAGCGAGAGGAGCGGGAATAGTATGTCGTTTTTTCAGGGTCTTCTCTCTTCTCTCTTTCCTGCTCGCACTCTTTCTTTTTCTCCTTTTCTCTTACAGTTTTCTGTCTTGCTTCTGAACTAATCTAAGTGTCTGGGAGTTCAGGCTTGGATTTGTGCCTTTTGGTGGATTCGTGCTCTTCTCTTTCCCTTCCCTTTGTGTCAGCTACTACCACAGCTGGATGCACCCTGGTTTTCCCCTAGTAGCCCTTAAATGCTCCCCGAGGGCAGCAGCGCTGAGGACCTCCCAGTCCCAGCCAAGGCAGAGGGTGCCACGTCCCATACCCTGCTCTACCTGCCCCTGCAGCTGTCCCACCTTCTGATGGAGAAAATAAACCTGGTTGCCTAAGCCCACAGCACACTTGGGTCACCAGGTGTAGGGAAGCCTCCTTCTTGCGATCTTTCTCATGTCAGGATGCCCTAGGGGCTGCTCCCACACCAGCTGCAAGGTGGTGTGCATGGAGAGGATCTGGCAGGCAGTTGCAAGATTTCTCTCTTTTTTCCCTGTGAGGCTGCCAGGACCAGGGCCCTCGTCCCTTACCACCTAGCCCCATCTGGCAGCACACCTGGCAAGGCAGCACCTTTGTTCTTTCTCTCTCTTCCTCCCCCTGCAGAAGCAAACTTCCTGCCTTAGTGCTGCCGAGAGCGTCCTCACTGTCATGGACCCTCCCTCCCTGCTCTTCCCTCTTTCTTGCTGCTTTGATGCCTGAGAAAAGAGCATCCCCTGTGCCTTGCTGGCTGGCTGGGTAGTGTCGGCA
Organism: Pterocles orientalis; assembly: GCA_011057875.1. Classification (NCBI taxonomy): domain Eukaryota; kingdom Metazoa; phylum Chordata; class Aves; order Pterocliformes; family Pteroclidae; genus Pterocles; species Pterocles orientalis. The sequence continues at coordinate 290,967 of WKFP01014753.1, read as the reverse complement.
GCAGAGGATCCCATCAGCTGGTGGTGCAGAGGCTGCGATGGTCGCTCCAGCCAGGAATGATACAAGCTGCAGCCTTGCTTCTCAAACCCCACCGCTTGCAAAGCAGGGGCCTTGAGAGGATACAGGGATGCTTCTGTTTTCGTGGTTGCTCCTTGCCCCCAAAGGAGCAGAGCAATTGGAGCTGTGAACGCAGAGGTGGTGGGAGCTGTGGTACCTGGTGCAGAGGTGACCTCTTGCTCGTGCTTCACTAGTGGTTGGTGCTGCTTCAGGTGTGTCTTGCTGCTAACACATTGTGGGGGGAGAGTAAAGCAGAGGTAGCAGAGACATCATGCTCTGACGCCTTTCATGGGGTCACCTTGGGTATCCTCACAAATGTTTTTCTCTCTCCAAGGTGCTGCTTTTTCCTGCTCCTTCTCTTCATCGGGGCTTGCTGGAGCTCTCTGCTAAACCCCCTCCAACGTCCTGCTTGAGCTGGGACAGTGTTGCTAGCCAGAAACCTCCAAAAGCCTGTGGAGCTCAGCGAGGAAACCTCATCCTGGCTGTGTTCCTCCAAGGTTACTGGCACCAAACTGGGGGTGGTGGGCAGGGTCCTACCTTAATCCTCTTGCAATTTAGGGCAACCTTGCCTCCACCTACTTGCTTTCGTAGTGCTTTGATTTAAAAAGCCTCCAGCTAGGTGCAGGTATGGTTGGAGCTCTTTCTTCAGCTTCCCATCTTTGGCGAGGTTGACCTGTCATCCTGATTATTGTCTCTGCATCCCCCTGAATGGAGCTGAGTTAGCCTGGTCGTCTCCTAGCACAGCCCTCTGTTGTTCCATCTGGTGCTGCTTCTGCTCTGCCCCTGCTTTCCCAGCACCAAGGAGCCAGAAGCACACCCTGTCATCCTGCTGGGCTCTCCTCGGGGCTGCAGACAGCAGAAATTCCCCCTCGCTCCCTGTGCCCAGCTGCAAAACCTCTGGGATTTGAAAGGGATGGAAGTCCAAGAGCTTGGCCGAAGCTCGCTCCATCCTCCAGCAGAGCAGGGTGCTGGGCTGCAAGGCTGCACACCGCTGTCTAATCTGCACTGCTCTAGTCCCGTGACCTTCAGCTAATCTCCTTTCCCCTCTCTCCTAGCTAGGGACTCAGCAGGTGCTGCTCTGCTCTGAGAGAGGCTGCGTGTCCTATTGTTTTTCCTTCGACAAGGTCACGAGGGTCTTTACTTGTTCTTCTTCCCATGGTGTCACCTACCTCGTCTTTAGCACTCATCTCTCAGCTGTCTCCTCTGGGTTCTTGTGCATCCGATCCTCCCGGAGTCTGTATGGGTTACAGGGAGACCATGTTGTCATCTGGTTTTTTCCTTTGCCTTCAGATCAGCCATATCTCATCTTGCCCCTCCAAGGTCCCAGCCTGCTGTTGTCATCTTGCAAGTGCTATTTCATTTAAGTCTCTGGACCGATTTCTTGCCTCCTTTGCCAGCTGCCCTCCACCTCCATTTGTAGTGGGGCCTGTTGTCTGCCTTGGATGGTTCTTCATCTAGGTCCCTGCCTGTGCCCGGAGCAAAGCGGTCTGGGATATTCACCTCTTGCATTCCTGCCCTTTAGCCTGCAGTCATTCCCTTCCAGCTGCCCGCCCCACTCCTGCTGCAGGGATGTGGAGCAGGTTGGGCTGAGCCTGGCTCCAGGCAGCACAGCCGCTGGGGTTCAGCTGCCTTCCTCCTGCTCCTGGGTTTCCCCGCACTGAAGCACTGAGGGTGGGGAGGACTGGTGTACCAGGATACAGCCCACTGGGCTCCCAGCCATCCTCTTCCCTAGGGCAAGCCAGTCTCTCCAGGATGGGCACCTCTCCGGAGCGCTGGGGCTGCTGCCTTGTGGCCGACCAGAGCCAGAGGGGCTGCAGCACCCTCTGGTCCCCACCTCCTCTCCTCTGTCCAAACCCAGCACTAAACACCTCATCTCTCCTCGTGGCAGCTGCTGCCAGCCCCTCCTCGCAGGGGATGCTGCGTAACACGGGTGCCTCTCAGAAGGTGCTGAGCGAGTAACATCCGGGGTCAAGCCCGTGATGGCAGCTGGGCTCAGGGTGTGCCGTCTGAGGTCTGTGCTTCCTGCTGCCCTCTGCTCTCTGATCTCACCTCTCTCCATCTCACCTGGGGCAAACTGACCTGAATTAACCTCTGGGTGCTCTTGGTTCCTCGCCAGGCTGCCTCCTCGTGTCTTCTAACTTTTCTCCCTTGCCTCCTGCTTTGTCATTTTAGCGTAGCCTCCGCCCTGCACTCCGACAACCATGACCGCTACGAACGCCTCACCTCTGTCTCCAGCTCTGTGGACTTCGACCAGAGGGACAACGTGAGTAGCAAGCACGAGCCAAAACACCCTCCTTTTGAGGGGCTAGGAGCCCACAGCTTGTCTGAACCAAGGGCTCTTCAGAAACAACACTTTGCCCATCCTCAAGCCTTAGGTCCCACGCTTTTAGAGCTCAAGGAGGCATAACCACATGGCTTCTAGACATGTGCTTAAATAAGTAGCCTGTACATCCCTGTAGCTTAACAGAGATCTGTCAAACCTGTCATTCCAGCGTTACAAACATTGTCAGCTCCTCCTCACACCGCTGTCTACCTCTATTGCTTTCCTCTCTAAAGGGGAGGCACGGTTCAGTAGGATAAGGGTGTGATGGATGGGTGGTGAAGCATCTGGGAAATATTCCTCCCCCAGGTGTCCTTTGAGGAACACTAGCTTTGGCCCAACCTGCCTTCTCCGTCCCTGCAGAGCTCCTCTTGGCCAGGATAATGGCTAAAGTACCTGTATGGTGGCTTTTCTGGCTGTCCCTAGGCTGTGGAGAGCTTCCGTGCTAGCCAGGAGCCCATGGGTGGCGTGGGAGGTTGTGCTGGCAGCTGGTAGGGGTCAGCCACATGGCAGAGTCCCACCTGTGGTGTGCCCCATGGAGTAGCACTGTCATCTCCTCCACCTTGGCCCATTCATGGCTCTGCATGTTGGGATGCTCGTGGTCTATTCCCCCTGAGCCAAGTCTGTGGAGGTGCAAGGACACCAGCCTGGTCCCCTGAGCCTTCGAAGGAGGGAGCAGGGATAAGGGAACACAGAGTGACCCGAGACCCTCCTGTCTTCTTTCTGCGCAGGGTTTCTGCTCCTGGCTGACAGCCATCTTCAGGATAAAGTAAGTGCCTCAGGACCTGCAGAGGGGACCTAGGTAGGGAAGGAGGAGAGGCAGCGCGGGGTGTGGGGACAGCCAGCGCATTACAGCTGTGTGACCTTGCTGCCGCCCCTTCTCTGAAGAGCACAAGCAAAGCGTGTCCTCTGGAGAGAACAAGCAAAGACAGGAATAGATGAGGAGTCCCAAAGCCAAAACTGAGGTCACACAGTCTGTTACAGAGGAGAGGACCCAGCCCCAGTCCCTCCTGCCTCAGTCCCATCTCAGAAACACCGTCTGCTGCTCTGCAGAGATGCTCCTCTCCCTGGGACCCCTCCTAGAGGCACTGCTGTCCAAGGAGTGGCCACCAACGGGGGACTGGAGGATGCAGGGAGACACTCCCAGCCTGATGATGCTCAGGAGTAGTCTCCTAAGCACTTGGCTTCAGAGTGCTGTGGGATAGTGTCAGCCATCCCATATCTCAGCAAGACCCACCGGAAGGGTGTGAGCTGAGGTTTGCATGGTCCAGCTGCCTGTCCTGGGGTGCAGAGGGCAGGGACATGGGGAGTGGGGCTACAGTAAGCATTGCACGGGCAGGTTTCTGCCCATGCTAGTTCAAGGCTGGCTACTGGCTCCCTACCCAGCTCTGTAGGGCAGAACCAGGGGTGCTGTGTGGGCTGGGAGCAGGAGGGCAGCCATATAACCCTGTGCTTTTTCTTCAGCACTTGAGGGAATGTGGAAGATTGCCTGACGGCTTTTTCTCTCCCTGACAGGGATGATGAGATCCGGGACAAGTGTGGGGGTGACGCGGTGCACTACCTGTCCTTCCAGAGGCACATCATTGGGCTGCTGGTGGCCGTGGGTGTGCTCTCCGTGGGCATCGTGTTACCTGTCAACTTCTCAGGAGACCTGCTAGGTGAGAGCAGGGAGCCTTTGGCTGGGCTGGGGGAGCTGCTTTCAACGCCCTGTCCCAAACCCCAGGGCAGCGGTGGAGGGCAGGACAGGACTAACACAGCCAAACCCTGGCTGCTGTCCGCCTTTGAGCGTGGTGCATCCAGAGGGCCATCCTGGGCAGTTTGGGTTTTGGGGTGTTCTGCAGGTGAGATTCCTGCCGTAGCCCACCGCAGTGGTTCTCTGCGCCACTCAGTCTATCTGAACGTGCTTGTGTCTGCCTTTCTCCCTAGAAAACAACGCCTACAGCTTTGGGAGGACAACCATTGCTAACCTGAATTCTGGGTACGTGTGGGCAGGGGTGGGATGGATAATTGAGGCACTTGGTGTATTTTGTAAATGTCCAATTGCTGCAGAGCCTCGCCTCCTTGAAGGTTGCGTTTCTGCCCTTGGTGTGAGGCTATGGTTACTGCTCCAGCTTCCAGGGTTGGTTGTAGGACATGTGGGTACCGTGAGGGTTACAGAGCTCATGGCCCCAGCATCTTCAGGGCTTGACCAACCATACACAGACTTGTGGTGACAACCTTGCGTTGACCTTTGTGGTCTCTCTTGTGCCAGGAATAACCTGCTGTGGCTGCACACATCTTTTGCCTTCCTGTACCTGCTGCTGACGGTGTACAGCATGCGCCGGCACACCTCCAAGATGCGCTACAAAGAGGATGACTTGGTGAGCGGGACCTGGCTGCTCTCCCAGGCACATTCTCCTGTGCCCTTCAGTCGAGTCAGGTTGAGAGTGCTGAGCACCCCACTTCCCACAGCAATTTGGGGCTGGATTGTTTGGGCTGTTCTTTTATTCTGCTTGGCCAAAGGCAGATCCACCTCCCAGAGCAGCATCCCTAACTCAGGCCTTGGGGGGTTTGCCACAATCTGGGCTTTCACACCATCCACACCTACCTGCCATCTCCTTTTGTTTTTCTTCCAGGTTAAGCGGACTCTCTTCATCAATGGGATCTCAAAATATGCTGAGCCAGAGAAGATCAAGAAACATTTTGAGTGAGTGTCCCTGTGTCCCTAACCAAAGGCCCCCTGTACCGAGGATGTTTTTATTGAGGTGGTGTTAGTGTTACCTGGGATGTCAGTAATACGTTGAGCTAGTTGAAGTCGGTGAATGCTTTTACTTGGGGCATCTCACTGTTACTTTTCTGCACAAATTTTTATCCGAATGTGCGATGTCGGTGGTTTTGTGCCTTGGGATGTACCCAGCTATCTCTTGCAGAGCCACAGGGGGTCAGAGTGGTAAGGAATGGACGGGACATGTCCTGAGATGTCCTCAAGCTCAGAGCTGAGATGCAGGCAGGAGGCGCTCAAGCAGTGTCTGTGGGATGTTGTGCTGCTGCTTCTGCCCTGATCAGCAGTCCCTGTAGAAAAGTATATTTTTCTTTTCAACAAACAGCAAAAAAAAAAAATCCTCTTTTACGAGGACGTCAATGAACACACTGTCAGGGCCATGTTTAGAAGCACCATGGGGAGAGGAGAAATGCTTTGTACCCTTTTAGAACCCTTCTGCCTCCTTCTGACCCCAAGCCCGGTGGCCCATGAAGGCACAGAGGGGGGTCAGAGGGGTGACCTGAAGTCTGAAGAGGCTCCTTGTGGGGTTTGCTTGAGGGTACAGCCTGCGGTGCTGGGTGTGATGAGCTGGTGTTTCCCGTCCGCAGGGAGGCCTACGCCAACTGCACCGTCCTGGAGGCTCGTCCCTGCTATGACGTGGCCCGGCTGATGTTCCTCGATGCAGAGAGGTAACCCCTGGTTTGGGAGAGAGGGCTGGGTGGGCAGGGGCTGTGGGCTCCTCCTCAAGCCTGGTGCCACAGGAGCTTTTCTGAGTCACCTTCTTCCTTTCCTTCCTTCCTTCTCTTCTGCTCTCCTGTTTCAGGAAGAAAGCTGAGCGTGGGCGAATCTACTTCACCAACCTGCAGAGCAAGGAGAACACCCCATCCATGATCAACCCCAAGCCCTGTGGCCACCTGTGCTGCTGTGTCATCAGGGGCTGCGAGGAGGTGGGGGGAGAGCTGGAGCAATAGGGCACACGGGGGCTTGGCTCCCCAGGTCTCTGCTCTGACCCCTGTCCCCCTGCTTAGGTGGAGGCCATTGAGTACTATACCAAGCTGGAGGAGAAACTCAAAGATGACTACAAAAGGGAGAAGGAGAAGGTGAATGAAAAGCCTCTGGGGATGGCCTTTGTCACCTTTCACAACGAGACCATCACAGCCATGTGAGTGCAGAAGGTCCTGTCCTCCCCAGGAGGGTGACTTGTCCCCTATCTCACCTTAAATCAGGAATGCCAGCACCGAGGCATTCCCCTGAGCTTGTCCCTGCCAGCCCTCTGTGTCACCATCTCCCTCTTTCTCTTCCTCTCCAGAATCCTCAAAGATTTCAATGCTTGTAAGTGCCAGGGCTGTGCCTGCCGTGGGGAGCCCAGGGCCTCCTCCTGCAGCGAGTCCCTCCACGTCTCCAACTGGACCGTCAGCTATGCCCCTGACCCACAGAACATCTACTGGTGAGCAGATCAGTGGGGAATGTGCTCCGTGCCGATGCCGAAGGGGTGCCCCCTCGCTGTTTCCCTCCCCGTCTGCTCCTCTGGTGACTGAACGAGTTGTTCTTGCTGAAGCCCAGCCTGGCTGAGCTGGAGTTCTGATCTGATTCAGAGAGGAAGAGCCTTGTGCTGGCACTTCAAGTGCTGGTCACGTAGCCAGGGCCGTGGCGTGCATGAGGCCCCTCTGTCCTGCCTTTCTCCCCCATGCAGCCATCCTGATGCCCTCCTCCTCCTCCCCTCCCAGGGAACACCTCTCCATCAGGGGCTTCATCTGGTGGATCCGCTGCCTAGTGATCAATGTGGTCCTCTTCATCCTCCTCTTCTTCCTCACCACCCCTGCTATCATCATCACAACTATGGACAAGTTCAACGTCACCAAGCCTGTGGAGTACCTCAACGTAAGGCCTTTGGAGATGGGTGTAGGATGGGGTAGCGTGGGAACCACCCCAAAGCACAACAGCCTCTGCAAGGGAGGGGTTAAGGGAGAGAGATTCAGTGTTCCCCAGGTCCTGTCAGCCTGACCACGAGGGAGGTGCTGAGCCTGGCCAGGGTGCTGGGGGCTTGGCATCAGCAAAGCATCAGCAGCAAGAACCGCCGTGCTGTGTAACGCGTGGTCTCTTCTTTGCCTTCCTGCAGAACCCCATCATCACCCAGTTCTTCCCCACCCTGCTGCTGTGGTGCTTCTCTGCCCTGCTGCCCACCATCGTGTATTATTCTGCCTTCTTTGAAGCCCACTGGACCAGGTAAGGACAAAAAAACCACCTGTTCTGAGTCATATCAGCGTGCTGCCTGGCTACTAGAAACTTCTCACGGACGTAAAGCTCCTGGCTGGATCCTTCTGCTTGAGCTTCTGTCTTCTGCTCTGAGCATGATGCACCTCTGGGTCACCTGGGGTCTGCCTGGTGTTGTGCAGCGCGGTTGTCTTGATGTAGGTCTGCAAGAAAGCTGGGAGGAGCTGGGGCTGGTCACTGAGAGATGCTAGTAGTGAGGGGAGTCTTGGCAGGGGTGGTGTGCCTGTCCCCGTGTGTATGTCATGGCTTTTCCAAGGGCTTCTGGCCGTAGGGAAGGTATTTGAAGTGCAGAGCACTGCAAATGTGCTGCTTGGGAGGCACGTTCCCCACAAGATGTGCAATGTAAGGTTTGTTTTCTGCTCTATGTTCCAGAGAGTGGTGGGGATTGTAGGTCAAGAGAAATGATTGCAGAGAGTCCTCTAAAGATACGAGGACTGGGAGGGCCTGTGAGACAATGGGGGAGGAACTGGGACTGGAAGACAGACGTCAGAGGGGGTGTCAGATTAGACACTGGGAAGTGCTTTCTGATGAGAAAGGGATGGGGGCACTGTTTCTGGGGCTGATGGGGTGCCAGGGAAAGGTTAACAGCCTCTCCTCTGCCCACAGGTCTGGAGAGAACAGGACCACCATGCACAAGTGTTACACCTTCCTCATCTTCATGGTCTTGCTGCTGCCATCGCTGGGTCTGAGCAGGTAGGGCTGGTGGGAAGGAAAAGCAAGTGCAGAGACCCAGAGCACAGTGAGGGTGAGATGCACCCCTGATTGTTCTCCTACACCACATCCTTTTCCCGCTGCTCAAGTACCCTGGCCACCGTCCCCTTGGGAAGCTGGTGTTTGATTCTGACGAAGGGGCCAGGCCAGACCACACCTGAAAAATGAGCTTATTGAAGCAATCTGTAGACGCACTGACATGTCCCATGGTGTTACAAATAACGCAGCAAAAATTGGCACAGTTGATGGATATGAAAAGTCTGCTCGAGATCTGCTGGTGAAGGAGGCATTCCCCACCTCTGTGCTCGGTGCGCGCTCCAGATTTTGCACAAAACTAGTGAATTCCTCATTTTAAACCAGAACTGAGTAGGTTGCACTGCTTGGCTGGGTGGGAGAGTTCTGTGTAGGCTGCAGCAATGCTCATGTGTTTGGATGAGAGCCCCAAATCTTCCTGCAGGGGTGATAGAAGTGCCCGGTGGCCAACAATAGTGTGTCCTCTGCCAGCCATCAGCATGGGCTACCAGCCCTGAGCGATGGCCAAGCAGGGAAACAGCGTGAGGAAGGGAAACCTAGCAGGTGGGAGTGGGATGGGGGGTCCTCACTGTGGTAGGGAGTTACACATTGTAGGGTGGGGGATCTACATTCCCTAAATTCCGGAGTCAGGATAGAGCCCCTCAGTGGCTAAGCGAAGCAGCTCCTGGGAATAGACAAGCCCTCAACAGCAGCAAAAGGGTGAGTGGATTGGATGGTTTTCTATCAAAAAAAACAGAAAAATGGGATTTGTTTCTCCTAAAAAAAAAAATCTCTTATCTCCATGTTGGAGGATACCTTGTCCCTAACCAGTTTATTCTATAGTTGGTCACCTGTTCCTTGCATGGCTGTTGTGCCCAACAGAGGGGAGAGGAGAATACTAATAGGATCAGGGCAAAGGGAGAACAACACCCATGCGAGTGGGAAGCTTTATGTCCCTCTTTGAGGGCTGCACTGTTTTTCCCAGTGTCTGATTTACATAATTGCTGGCGGCACATTCCAAAAGGGAACAAAAGTCTATGCTCAGAGCTCTGGGTCCTTCTGGAGCAGTTTCCACATATTTGCATGTGCATGTCTGCCTGTCCCGGCTTCTGACTGTTCCTCTTTTCTTCTTACCCCTTCCCCCACAGCCTGGATGTGTTTTTCCGCTGGTTGTTCGACAAAAAATTCCTCGCTGAAGCCGCTGTGCGATTTGAGTAAGTGGCAAAGGCTCTTCTTTGCAAGGGGGGAGGTTCTTGTTGGTGTCCAAAGGCACTGGGGGCTCCTGGCTGCTGCCCTGCAAGAGGGGAGCACCTCCTGCAGCCTGTTCTCGCTGCATCTCCCCAGGTGTGTGTTCCTGCCGGACAACGGGGCCTTCTTCGTCAACTATGTCATCGCCTCTGCCTTCATCGGGAATGCCATGGACCTGCTGCGCATCCCCGGCTTGCTCATGTACATGATCCGCCTCTGCCTGGCCCGCTCGGCCGCCGAGCGGAGGAACGTCAAGCGAGTATGTAGTGGGGCTGAAGGGTGGGTTGTGGGCATCGCCTGGGGATGGGAGTGCTGCCGTGCGGCTCGCCTGATGCTGGGGGTACAGCTGGGTGTGTTGCACACCCCTGCTCAGTTCACGAGGTTGTGCTGAAGGGTTTTTGTTCCCTCTTGTAGCACCAGGCCTATGAGTTCCAGTTTGGAGCTGCTTACGCCTGGATGATGTGCGTCTTCACTGTGGTCATGACCTACAGCATCACCTGCCCCATCATTGTCCCCTTCGGTAAGTGACACCCCTCTGCTGTATGTCAGAGGCTGGCGAGAGCTTGAGGAGGGGAGGCAAAAAAGGATGGGGTGGGGGAGATATTCCCTATTGGTTAGAAGCACTGGGAAAGAGGCTGATTCCCAGTTCTGCTGGCATCCCTCCCTTTCTCCCAGGGCTCATGTACATGCTGCTTAAGCACCTGGTGGACCGCTACAACCTGTATTACGCTTACCTGCCTGCCAAGCTGGACAAGAAGATCCATTCAGGGGCTGTGAACCAGGTGGTGGCAGCCCCCATCCTCTGCCTCTTCTGGCTTCTCTTCTTCTCCACCATGCGCACAGGTGAGCGCTGGGCTGGGGTGCCAGCCCCTGGCTTCCTGCAGGGTGGTGGTCCTGGCAGCCCCCGGCCATGGGGCACGGTCAGAGTTCTTCTGACACCGCCACATCGGTTTTCATCTGCCCCAGGGTTCCTGGCCCCCACTTCCATGTTCACCTTCGTGGTCCTCGTGATCACCATTGTCATCTGCCTGTGTCACGTCTGCTTCGGGCACTTCAAATACCTCAGCGCTCACAACTACAAGGTGAGGTGGGGTGCTGGATGGGTCTGTGGGACCCTGCTCTCCTGGGGAGCACAGCTCAGCTGCAAAACAGCAGGAGCTCTGGGGGGGGGGTCCCAAGGCTCACCCCTGGCTTCACAGAGCGGGGACGGTCCCAAGGCTGTCCCTGCTGCCTGTATGCTGCTCCTGTGGTGCCGATGCATTGCCCTGGCAGTCTCACAGTTTCTCCTTTTCTCTCCAGATTGACCACACAGAGGTGGATGCCATAGAAAATAGGCAGAATGGGAGACCTGCCACCAGTCTGCCGGCTCCCAAGTCAGCTGTGAGTCCCCCCCTTTGTGCCCTAGACCACTCCTTATCCGGGTTTGTAAAGAGGGAAGTAACACCTCTAGACTTTTTTTCCTCCCTGTCCATGTACCTCACTTCTTGTCTCTCTGTGAGGCAGCACCTGGAGTCTCCCAGCAAGGGTAGGAGGCGAGTGTTGGCCCGTGTGCCCCTCACTCAAGCTGGGGGTGGAAGTGTAACCCCTACACACACACGCACACCCCTTTCCTGGTGCTTCCCAGACACTGTGCGTTCACTTTCTGCCTCTCGGCCAGGACAGTGAATCCAGCCAGTCTCCCTTCTCCTTCCGCACCTTTGAGCATTTGCCCATCAGCAAAGGCTGTCACCCACCGGGCTGGTCCTTGGACGTTGCCTTGAAGGTTGTGAAAGCGCTTTGGGGACTCTCCCCTCCCCTGCCCAGCTCTCTGGGATCCCAGAGTCAGTTTTCTGAATTTCTCCTTGGCTCACTGGCTCTATTCCAGCCACTTCCTTCCACTGTGAGATTTTTCTAGCTGGAGTCTGTGCAGAGCTGTTCAGGGAGTACATGCAGAGCATCCTGCTTCCTCGGGAGAGCGGGGTTCGTGTGTGCACCTGTAATCCAGGCTCCTTCCCAAGGGCAGCGACGTCTCTCCAAGAGGAGATTCCCCCCAGGAGGCAGGCACAGCCTCAGAGGGGTGCATCCTCTGGCAAAAGCGGGAGCACAGTCTTCCAGTCCCTGTGGGCTCCGAAGTGCCGAGAAGCCCCGTGCTCCCCCAGCCCCAGCTCCCTGGGGGTACTGCCTGTCCCAGGATGCTGGGGTTTGGCTGGAGCAGTGCAGGGCCAAGCCAGCCTCACTTTTACCCCCTCTCCTGGCACATCCCATGGAGTCTAGGACCTTCCCCACGCTCAACCTCTTGCTTTACCTCTTGTGCTCTGCTGCCCTGAGAAACCCCCTGGGCTCACACGTGTTTCTGCTTTCCCCTACCCTGCGCGTGGTCCTGGCAGAAGTACATCGCCCAAGTGCTGCAGGACTCGCCGGAGGGCGAAGCGACAGAGTCAGAGGAGCAGGGATCGCAGGACGAGGAGCTCATCAACGCGGACGGCATGAACGACACGGATTTCCAGTCGTGTGAGGACAGCCTGATAGAGAACGAGATCCACCAGTAGGGACCTCGGAGGATGGGAGGGGAAGGAGGCTCAGGAGCGGGGCAGGCTGTGCGCACGGAGACCTAAGGAGAGGCACGGAGGGTGCTGGCCGCTGCCCTCGCCCACCCACCCCCCGGGGCCGCTGCCTTCAGTGAGGGCAGAGGCCCTGCCACGAGCTCTCCATTTCCCTGCCCCTACACGCCCGTGCTGGCCCAGCAGCTTGGGGGGCATGCTCTTTACTAGCTACCTTCTTTAACACATCCCTAGACCCCAAAACCCAGGGGCTGGGGAGGAGGGGGACTGTGACCCCCGCGGTGCTGCTCTGGACCTGCCGGGAGGAAGAAGGGTGGGTGCTTTGTGGGGAGGGGGCATAAGGGGGGAACCTTTGGGGTCTTCTCAGCAGACCCTTCTGTCCCCTGTCCTCCTGGTGAGAAACACTAATAATTTATTAGATTTATAGAAGGTGATAAAAAGCTTTAGTCAGTGTATCGGACGCCCCACCGAGGGAGGGGGGTGGCTTTTGTTGCACCTTCTCCCCACGTGTGCCCGTTCTCAACCTCTTGCAGCATCCGCTTGGGGTGACATGCCAGGAGCTGGACCAGGTGTGGGGGCTGGTGACAGACTTTCCCCCCCCACCACGGGCACAGGGGAGGTGACAGCCTGGCCTTGTGGTCAGGGGTGGCATCACCCTGGGGAAGGGGCACGGAGTTGGTGTGGGCTGGGCAGCCCCACACAGGGTTGAGGTGTGCTGAGGGCATTTCTCGCAGGCAGGAGGAGGCGCGGGCAGCCTCTCCCGCAGGTCCTGTCCCCTCCTTCCCCGGGGCACAGGCAGGGGATTGCAGCATCATTTTAAGTGGCTTTTTTTTTGCACATTTTACTCCCCTTTCCAACAAAAACAGAAAAATCAACGTGACCCCCATGAGGTACTGTGCCCCCCCCTTTGCCGCCCTGTGTCTGCACAGCAGAGTCGGGCCCAGGGGTGGGGGGGCCGTGCTGGGGGTCTCCTGGGTGCTAGGGAGAGAGGGGAGGAAGGGTCCTGGGCTGAGGCCCTTGGCACCCTGCGGGCTGGGGGTTGCAGCAGGACCCCATGGGCTGCCTTCCCTGAGCTGTCACAGGGTGTTCCCCCAGCTGGAGAGAGGGAGGGGGTCCTGGGAGAGCAGCCCCTGGGAGCCCTTTCTAAGCAAGCCCATCGTCTTCAGGAGCACAAAAGCCTGGTGGGGCTGTGGTGGCTTTCTATACCTGGCCTGATTGGGGTGTAGGCTCCTCTGGCATCACCCTACCTGAGAGAGGGGGGTGTTCCTCCCCTCCCTCTGCCCTCGCCCTCTCCCTGCTGGTAGCTGTGTTCCAGAGGCTGTGAGGGGCCAGGATGGATGGGAGAGGTGGACTGGAGCCCCTGTCACCCCCAGGGAGGTGTGACCCTGGTTAAAGGCTCTTTGTGAGGAGGTTTCTCGTTAGGATCAGTTGCCCTCAATTGCTTCCCTCCCCTCCCTTCCCTTGTGTAAAATGTAAAGGAAAATAATAAATCTCCCTGCTATCGAGCTATATTTATTTCCCTCACCTCCCTGCCACCATCCTGTTGGGTGCTCATTGCAGACACTACCCCCCTCCCTTTGCCCGTCATCGGTGGGTGCTGCTCCGGCTCATGGGGGCCGTGCCCTCCGGGGTCTGATGGGGGGGCCGATGAAGGGAACAGTTATTTACCTTCTCAATCACCTATCCTGGCCCTGGAGCTACAAGCACTTTAATAAACCTGAACAAGTGAATCATCAGCCCTGCCCAGCTCCCCTCTGGGGAAGGGGGGGTCACAGCCCCTGGCTTTTCTCTCCCTCACCCCCCTTAGAGGAGGGGAGCCAGGCACACAGAGCAGGCGGGGGGCTGCTCTGGGGAGGGCGTAGCTGACTTTTCTGTACACCTCTCTCTAGGAATCCCAGGCCCAGAGAACAGGGGGGATGGAGGGGAAGAGATGGGAGATGTGATGCATGGGGAGGGCAGGTCACCTCGCTCCCAGGGCTGGAGCCTGTGTGGGTGCAGAGGGGCAGGGTGAGTGTCGCCCATCCCCTCCAGCAATGAGCTAGATGTTAAGTGAGCGTGTGAGCTGAGAGCTCGCAGTCTGGGGTGGGGAGGATGGTGATCCTGCTTCCCTATTCTTGCACCCAGCTCCTGCCCTTGCCCCCAGTCCGGCGGGTGGGCTGGGATGCTGTGGTCTCTGTAGGTACGGCTGTGGCCTGGGCTGCCTGTGTGGCTGTCGGGGCTCTGCCCGCAGAGAGCTGTGTGTTCTGAGTGGCACTGTCTGTGTAGAGATGTGTATAATACCCTGTATATATTTGTGTACAAAAGAAAAAAGGAAAAAAATGGAGCTCTTGTTCTTGCAGTCATTTCTTTGTGGAGTGGATCGGGGGGGGTTGGGACCTGGGAGGAGAGGACCCCAGCTGCAGCAGGGATGCTGGAGCATGCGTGATGCAAAAGGAGGAGGAGGAGAAAGCCTGGGAGGGCTTTCTGCCCCTGGGCTGCACGCGGTGAGGCAGCAGGCAGGACTGCTCCTTGCTGCTGTCTGGTGCAGGCTGGAGCAGGGGTGGTTCCCAGGCAGCTGCTGCCCAGGACCTTTGCCAAGGTTGATTTGTGTACCGCGGCGTTGCTTGGAGGATGGCACAACACAGAGGTGAGGTGTGGGGCAGCCGTTCCTCCGTTCCCACCTCGTTGTGCTTGGGCTCTGTGGCTTCATGTGCCAACAGCACAGTGTGAGCAGGGAACAAAAAGCTCTCCTCGCCCTGGCAGCCTCCAGCTAAAGGACCGGGAAGAGGCAACGCCTGGGCACAACCAAAGACGAAGAACGGTGCCTGCTGCCAAGTCCCTGCAGGCATCACTGCAAAGGGAAGCTCGAGGGAAGGTAACGAGGAAATTGCACCGGTATTTGTGATGGTGTTTAACAGAAACTGCTCCCAAGCCGAAGGGGCAGGACCCAGGACCGCCCATGTGCCAGGATTAGACAGGAGCTGTCTCATACCCCAGGAGAGTCAGCTGTGAAAGCGGCTTTAAAGGCTACTGAAGGGTAATGAGGCAAGAGATGGAAAGGAGAACAGGGTCCCGCCAAGGACAGCACTGTCCTGGGGTGGATCTGAGTGGGCAGGGTGCTTGGTGATGGTCAAAACCTGAGAAAAAGCTGGTGAGCTGTTCAGGACCAAGCCCTTGCATCGCAGGTCTGCTTGCTCCTCGTCCCAGAGCATGCTGCTGCTGCCTGCAGCTGGGTGCAGAGCTGGCTGGTGCCCCCAGCAGGACCCCCTTACTCTTCCAACTTGCAGGCAGCGATGCAGCAGCCCTCGGAGGATAAGATTGAGCAGCTGCTGCTGTACCCCGGAGCATGGGCAGAACAAGCTTGTCTGTGGTGGGTTCTCCTAGGTGGGGACAGGGACCGGGCAGCTCCTCCCCAGCTGCAGCCAGGTGTGATGGGGGGAGAAGGAGCCCCAGGATTGGTGACACCCATTGGGATCACCATGCTCAGCACCAGAAGGACAGTGGTGCAGAGCTTCTTCCAGAGGTGGGACTGAGCTGAGCTGGTCATGCCAAGCCAAGCCATGCTGGCCTAAGCCACACCAGGCTGGGCTGTGCTGGTCCATGCTGGGCCATGCCGTGCCAGACAGAGTCATGTTGCACCACCCCGGGCTGCACAGTGCCGGGCCAAGCCCCATTGCAACCATGCCTGGCAGCAACGTCACCACCCAGCTTAGCCACATCTGAGTCACAGAGGGCAGGCAAGGGCACCCCCACTGTGGGAAGCCCCCAGGGCAGTGGGATTGGCACCCAGCAGCAAGGGCCAGCTTCTGGGCCGGGTGCCAGGGCTGGCAGGCCAGCTGTGGGTGCCAGGGCTCGCAGGGATGCCAGCTCCTGGAGAGAGGTGGTGTGAACACAGCCTCCCCAAGCAGGAGGGAAAGAAAAGGGACCCTAGGGTTGGTGACATCCATTGGGACCATCGTGCTTAGCCCCGGCACCAGAAGGTCACCCTGGGACAAGGCACAGTGGAGAGCATCACCCAGCTAAGCTGGGCTGTCAGCAACTTGGGGGGCAGTGCTGTATCACCCCCAAACCCTTTCCCAGGGTAAAATCACTTTCTCTTCTCCTTCCACCACCAGTTACCGAGCCTTTTGCTCAGAGCAAAGCCAGAAGGAGCATCCCCAGCCTGGCTGTACCCCTCCATCCCAAGCAGCTGGGAGAGGGTGACAACGTCCAAGACCCCTCTAGCAACCCAAGTAGATCCATTCCCCGGTCTCTGCGCCTTTAATTCTCTCCTCCCACCTCCCTCCCAGGCTTTACTCGTACATCCTGCCCGCCTAAACCCCACCTTCCGCGGGGCCGTGCCGAGCCGAGCCGGGCTGGGCTGGGCTTAAGCGGGCAGGGCGGTGGCGGCACCAGCTTCCGTAAGTCAACCCCATCCCCATCCTCACCCTTATCCGACCCCTAAAAGGGGGTTAAGCCCCAGGGGGGGAACCCCGTCGCTGGGTGGGCAGGGGTCCTCCGCCGCGGGGTACCCCGCGGCGGAGGACCCCTGCCCACCCAGCGGCGGAGGTTCCCCCCCCCGAGCTCTGAGCTGCTCCTATCCCCATCATCCCCTTTCTATCTGCGGGGATTAATTTATTATTTGCATTAGATAACGCAGCCGGAGAGATCCGGATGATTTCTAATCATGGGGGGTGGGAGGAGAGTAAACTGGGAGGAGATGCCGACCCCCAAGCGATGCCCCCAGGGATGCGGGAATATAAAAGGAGGAGCTCGTCTCTGGAATATAAAATGAGGATCTTTGTCTGGGAAGGGCTTGAGAGCTGCTTTGCGCAGTCTTGGGACCCTATGGGTGGCTGTGGTTTCTTGCCCCGAGCCCAGTATGCGGCAGGATGCGGTGGCTGGGCTGGGCCTGGCTGCTTTTAAGGAAGGGAGCTCCCCCTTCCTTCTGTCTCCCAAGAGTAACTGGCGGAACCAGAGATCTGCAGAGATTTTTGGCTGCTTTGCAGCAATGATGCTGTCCAGGGTTTTTTTTTTTCAGTATGTGCAAAGGTGCACAAAGTATCAGGGACCTTGTAGGGACCAGTTTTGTCTTTCTGCTCCCACCTGGGAGGGATTGAAGGTGCCTCCGATATTGGGAAGTATAGTATGGTTGGATGTTGCCTGGTGTGGAAAAGTGCCCTGGGGGCTTGGTTTGTCTCTGCACACCCTTTCCTCCCCCGTGGAGGACCCGCAGTGTCCATCAGCATCAGCCTGGCGGGGGAGTGACAGCAACTGATCCCATCGCTCAAGTCCCCGCGTGGTTCCGGTCCCATCCTGGGGTCTGAAATCTTGTTCCTTGCTCTGCGCTTGCGTGACCTCCGTCTGCCACCGAGCACCACCTTCCTGAGTATTTTGAGCTACAGAGCTAAGAATAACTTGCATGGTGCCTGTGTCTGGGCTGCATGCAGCTCCCCGTGTCCGCAGCCATGTCCAGGGCTGGTAAGCAGGGTGGGAAGGGGTGCAGGGAGGCTGGCAGGGGCTGTGGGCAGGGGGAGATCTCTGGCCCTCAGCCGGCTGTAGTGTGAATGCTGGGGAGGGGGTGAGGTGGGAGCTGGAGGCTTGTGTGGACAGCTGCTTTTGGGATTCCACCTCCCGCAGCCCCGCTGGGCTCTGGGCAGCAGCTCGGAGCAGAGGAGCCATCCTGCCAGCTCTGCAAGCAATGAGTGCTTCGCTGTGGGGAGAAGCTGCCAGGAGCTGGAGGGAGGAGCGGATGGAAAAGGGCTGAGGTCCATGGATGTGAGGCCACTGTAGAGGAGAGAAGGGCTGGCGCTGCCTTGGAGAAGGACAGTGGGGTTTAGAGCATCCCAGTGCAGGCAGAGTGATGGGGAGGAGTAGATTTTCTTCCTGAAAGCTGCTGTTTAGGGCAGCCCCTTGGATTAGCAGCCCTACGCACATGCCAAGAGCTTGCACCCTTTTCGCTGTTGCCAGCCTTCCCTTAGCTATCACAGCACTTCAGGACAAGGAGAGCTGCCTCTGCGGAGCCAGGCTGCTCCCTGCTCCCCTGGGACGGGCACTAGGGAGGCGTCAGGGTGGGCTGCTCTGGGTGGGCTGCTGGCTCCTGGGTTATTTACCCAAGAGAAACCTCGGGAGTATTCAGCACCAGTCCCACCGAGATGGCTGAGGAGTGGGCCAGGGTACGCCGCAAATGCCAGTGGTGGCGGTGCCATGGTGGTGGCACCTGCACCACGTCCCTGCTGTAGGTGACCCCGCTTGGACCAGGTGGTCCCTGGACGCCACTTCCAGCCTAGGCGCTGCGGTGGGCACAAGGGCTGGCTCCTGCCGAGGGCAGCGGGGCGCAAGGAGGGGAGCTGGGGCTCGCCCAACCCTTCCCTGCCCCTCCCGGTCCGCCCCCTGACTCAGAGCCCAGGCACCCGGGGCGGCTGCGGAGGGACTGGGCGCGGCGCCGGGGCCGGGACACGCTGCGGGGCGGCCGCTGACGCCTCCCGGCTGCGACGGGCCAGGAGGAGCCGGGCCCGGGGAAGCTGCGCCCGGGGGCGGGAAGTGGCTGAAATTCCTCCGGGCTCGGCTTTTCCTCGCAGCGGGGACGGCTGCCTGGCTGCCGGCCCTCCGAGCCTCTGCGCCTCCCGTGCCCCCCAAAGGCAGCGGGGCTGCGGGGGCCGGGCTGGGGGCTGTGGCTCAGGGCGGGGCTGCAGCTGAAAGAGCGGAGATTCAGGTTAGATGTGGGGGAGAAACTTCTCACTGTGCGGGGGGTGAGGCAGTGGCCCACGTTGCCCAGAGAAGCTGTGGATGCCCCATCCCTGGAGGGGTTCAAGGCCAGGCTGGATGAGGCTTTGAGCAACATGGGCTAGTGGGAGGTGTCCCTGCCCATGGCAGGGGGGTGGAACTTAATGGTCTTTAAGGTCCTTTCCAATCTAAACCATTCTGTGATTTGTCCTGGTTTCGGCTGGGACAGTTAACTCTCTTCACAGTAGTTAGCATAAGGCTGTTTTGGGTTTGTGCTGAGAAGGTGGCTGATAACACACTGGTGTTTATAGTTGTGGCCAGGACAGTCAAGGACTTTCCAGCTTCTCTGCTGTGCCTGTGTCTGCAGGTGCAGGAGAAGCTGGGAGGCAGCACAGCCCCAGTTACCACCCCAGGATTCTGCCTTAGGTTTAGGATTGAGACCCCAACTGGCCAGTAGTCTATTCCATATCATGCACGTTGTGCCCAGTATATCGATGAGGCTCTGTCCAGAAGTGTTCTCTCTTGCTCTGGGTTGTCTCGCTCTGGGTCACCCCTTTCTCAAGGTCCTCTGCTCAAACACTTGGGCTCTTATCTCCATTCCGGGATTGTGGTTTTGCAACTCTCCCTGCTCCAGGATCATTAGCTGGGAGCAGGCTGAGCCTTGATCATCGGGTGGTGAGCAGTGTCACTGTGTATCACTCATTTGTATATTTGTATATTTATATATATTACTATTATTATCATAATTATTACTATTTCCAGTAGTATTGTAGTTTAGTTATTAAATTGTTCTTATATATATTGTTATATATATATATGTTCTTATATATTATGTTCAACTCATAAATTTCTTTTCCCTTCACCCCCTTAATTCTCTCACTCATCCCTGCGAGGCTGGGCGAGCGGTTGTCGTAGTGTTTCACTACCAGCCAGGGTCGAACTACAACTCATTCTGTGATTTGGAGAGGGGTCCTCTTGGCACGTGGGCCCACGCTGGGGATGCTGTGTGCTGGCTCTGCTTACTGTCCCAGGGCAATGCTGGTGGGGAAGGTCCCTGCTGTGGGGACTGGGGACCCTGCCTCCGAGCCCGGCGCTGTGTGGAATGGCTGATGTCCCCAGGGAGTGCACGGTCCCCAGCCCTGCCCCAGCCCAGCCATTCCCGTTTCATTACAGGGAGCGGAGCCGAAGGTAGCGCTGCCGGTGCCCGGCTATGATGCCCTTTGGCGGGATGGCTGCTCGTGTGCAGAGGGACCGCCTGAGAGCCGAGGGGCTTGGCCAACATAACAACGCCATCAAGTACCTCAACCAGGACTACGAGGCCCTCAAACAACAGTGCATTGAGAGCGGCACCCTCTTTAGGGACCCCCAGTTCCCAGCTGGCCCCACTGCCCTCGGGTTCAAGGAGCTGGGGCCACACTCCAGCAAGACACGAGGGGTGGAGTGGAAGCGTCCATCGGTGAGTGTTGCTTCTCCTTGGGCTGGGCTGGTGTCCCTGTGCCGCAATGTCTGCACCAATGTGGTCTGCCGTGCTGCGGGCTGGTGCTGGCCCACTCCTCTGGGTGCTCTGAGCCCCTCGAGTGCTTCCCAGCCTCCTTTCCCAAGGAGCGAGAGCAATGCCCCACGCGTGCTCAGAGAAGCATCGTGTCTAGCAGGCCCTGGGCAGCAAACACGGACTATAAAATGGGTGGGCTGTGTCATTGCTTCTAGGTGTCACAGCATGGATGTGTCACCCATGGTGACTGGGACTTTTGAGGGTGGCACGAGTGGAAGGGGAATGCTATTAGTCTATCAAGCCATGTCCTCCCATGGCTACAGCAGGAGATCTTGCGTTGCCTTACCGTGATGGCCTTGGCGTTGCAGCCAAGCAGGTTTCCCTGGCAGAGGGCAGGTGGGGTGCATCTCTTGGGGACCGTGTACCCATCCTGCTGAACCAGAGCTGCCGTGGGTGCCAGCCCCCCAGGCCCTGCCGAGATCCAGCACCAACATCTGATTCTCTCCTCCTCCTGCAGGAATTAGTGGATGACCCTCAGTTCATCGTTGGCGGTGCAACCCGGACGGACATCTGCCAGGGAGCTCTGGGTGAGTGCTGGAGCT
>WKFP01014753.1:247140-260731 GCA_011057875.1 Pterocles orientalis | reverse complement strand
CAGCAGTGCCCTGGCCTCAGCCTCTGCCTGCCTCCCGCAGGATGTCTTTCCGGGACTTCATGAGGGAATTCTCCCGGCTGGAGATCTGCAACCTGACCCCTGATGCTCTCACGAAGGACGAGCTCAGCAGGTGGCACACGCAGGTTTTCGAGGGCACGTGGCGCCGGGGGAGCACCGCCGGGGGCTGCAGGAATCACCCAGGTACCTCTCCGCCCTCCCTGCATCTCCACTCTTGGCAGGGTGATGGAGCCAAGGTGTCTCATCCACACATCCTCTTCCTCCCAGCCACATTCTGGATCAACCCCCAGTTTAAGATCAAGCTGCTGGAAGAAGATGATGACCCTGGGGACGATGAGGTGGCCTGCAGCTTCCTGGTGGCTCTGATGCAGAAGCACCGGCGGCGGGAGCGGCGGGTGGGCGGCGACATGCACACCATCGGCTTTGCTGTCTACGAGGTAACCCCGTCCCCCCGATGCTGCATCCTTGGGACCAGCGCAGTCCTGCCTACACCTGGCACCCCGGTCCTCAAAGAAACTTCCTACCTGCTTTGGCTGGGTTAATGTCCTCTGTCCCCTGCTCCCCATGCTGTAAGGGATGGGGGCAGGTACTAGGATTCTGATTTTTTTTTTTCCCTTTCTCTCCTCCTTGCAGGTTCCTGAGGAGGTACGTCCTGAGCTGCCGATGCCTGCCAAGTGCAAGAGTGGGCAGGAAGGGATTAATATTAAAGAACACGCATGCACACACGTGCACGCAGTGGTGTGGGAGCTCCCACCGTGCTGGGGTGGCTGGGTGCTAGTGGGTGCCGGGCACCTCCGTGCAGGAGGGATGGCTCCTGTTGGGATGGCCAGAGGTGATGGGGATGTGGATCCCCCCTGTTGTGGGGCTGTGGTCCACAAACGCATTCATTCCCCCAGGCCCAGGGCAGCCAGAATGTGCACCTGAAGAAGGATTTCTTCCTGCGAAACCAGTCGCGGGCACGGTCTGAGACCTTCATCAACCTGCGGGAGGTGAGCAACCAGATCCGGCTGCCCCCCGGCGAGTACATCGTTGTGCCCTCCACCTTCGAGCCACACAAAGAGGCTGACTTCATCCTGCGGGTCTTCACCGAGAAGCAGTCGGACACAGAGTGAGTCCCTGCCTGGCCAGGGGATGCCCTGTGTCTGTGAGCGGTGGGACACGTCCCTGCCACAGGCAGCCTGCTGGCTGGGGACCCTGCTCATCACTTTGGTTTCCTCCTTTCTGCCCCCAGAGAGCTGGACGAGGAGATCTCTGCAGATCTGGCCGATGAGGTGGGAGCTGCTGCTGGGGTTCAGGTGGTGCTGAGGCTCTGGGGCTTGGGAGGGGGAGCTGCAGGCAGGAGGGGGTGGCCTGGGTTTGGGATGTCACTGTGGCTGGAGAGGGGCTGGCAGGGTCGAGGTGATGCGGATGTGGGACGTAACAAAGATGAGAAGAAGAACAAAGAAGAGCTTCCCTTCCACTTTGGGTTTGCTGAGCCTGGAGGCAGGGCAGAGCCCAGGTTGGACCACTAACCTCTTCTTTCTGGCCTGCGTCACCCCAGGAGGAAATAACCGAGGATGACATAGAGGACGGCTTCAAGAACATGTTCCAGCAGCTGGCAGGGGAGGTGGGTATGGCTGCAGCGAGCTCTGGGGGGCCCTGGGCTGGGGAGGGGATGGGAGGGGACCCCTGGCCACGAGAGCTCCAGCCCACCCCACGCTTGCTCAGTCCAGTCCTGCAGACACGTCCATCTCTGCTGCGGCTCAGCCCAGCTACCCCAGGGGTGGTGTGATGGGAGCAGATTTGGGGAAGGGGCATCCAGCCGTGCCCAAACTCTTCTGGGCGTGCAGGAAATGCAATGGCACCCTGATGGTTTGGGACTGAGGCAGAGGTGTTCAGGTTGGGGAGGGCGATGGCCACAAGTGGGGTGGAGAGCAAGCAAGAGGTGCTGCTAGCTCTGCTTCTGCTGCAGGACATGGAAATCAGCGTCTTCGAGCTCCGGACTATCCTGAACAGAGTCATTGCCAGACGTAAGCACCATCCTTCCCACCCTTTGTTCCCTGTGACCCAGCAGGTTGGGTTTTGATGCACGTGCTGAACCTTCTTCTTCCTCCTCAGACAAAGATCTGAAGACGGATGGGTTCAGCATGGACTCCTGCCGCAACATGGTCAACCTGATGGATGTATCCTCCTGGTGCTTAGCTCTCCGGCCATGCCAAGGCTTAGTTCACCCAGGGGAAAGAAGGAAGGAAGGGGTCCTTGTGGCTTCAGGGCTTCCTGCCCTACACCCCTGGGCTTTAGCATCGGGTTTTTTGGAAAGGGCCAAGGGCCACAGCTGCTTCCGGGGAGTGGCACGGCAGCGTTGCACTTTCCCTGTTGGGTTGCAGGCTCTGATCTCACTGATGTTCCAGGAGAAGGGAAGTTGGGTGGAAAATTGGGCAAGCCAAGCGTGGCCAGGCTTTTCTCGCCCCAGGTGGCTGGGACCTGGTGGCCTTGCCTTTACGCCACCCCCTTTGCTGGCTGCTTTTTTCTTGACCCCTTGCTTCCCAGAAAGATGGCAGTGCCCGCCTCGGGCTGGTGGAGTTCCAGATCCTGTGGAACAAGATCCGGAGCTGGCTGGTGAGGAGCTGCGGGGGGGCACGGCGCACTACAGAGGGGTAGCACCCCTCCTGGGGCAACAGGGTGAGGGGACAGCCAGGCTGGAGGCCAGAGGAGAGCCTGCCCTTCATGTCCTCTGTGATGTTCTTGCAGACGATCTTCCGCCAGTATGATCTGGATAAATCAGGCACCATGAGCTCCTATGAGATGCGCATGGCTCTGGAGTCGGCCGGTAGGTCTGGAGAAGGATGGGGCTGGGGAGGGGGATTCATGTGGTTGGAGCCCTGTCCCAAATAGCTGGAGAAGAGTAAAACCAGCCTACATGGCGTGCTTGGAGCCAACCTGTCGTAGCGGGGTGTGGCCCGTGTCTGCGCTGGGCTCTCTCCATCCCAGCTGTGCCAAGTGCTGGAGCATTGGAGTTGGGGACACACACAAGGTGGACCCAGCCTCTGTCGAGTTGGGGACACACACAAGGTGGTCCCAGCCTCTGTCCTCCACTGACCTGCAGGGTCCCATCCTGGTGAAGCAGAGGCCTGGGGTTGATCAGTGAGCTGAGTAGTCATATGGCTCCAGGGAGAGCATCCCCTCTTCCTGCCAAGGCTGGGCATGGTGCCCTTGGATGGGTTGGTGGCCCTCTCGAGTGGGGACATGGACTTTCCTAGTGACTTCCTCCTCTCCTGCCTCCCTGGGGTGCTGACTGCTCTCTGCCTCGCAGGTTTCAAGCTGAATAACAAGCTGCATCAGGTGGTGGTGGCCCGCTATGCAGACGACAACATGGGTGTGGACTTTGACAACTTTGTCTGCTGCCTCTTGAAGCTGGAGACCATGTTCAGTGAGTGGTGGCAGTGGGGCAGGGAGGACGGGGACAGAGGGACGCGTTGCTCACCTTGCTCTTTGTGGCCCTGCAGGGTTCTTCCGCAGCATGGACTCCGAAGGCACTGGCACTGCCGTCATGAACCTCTCTGAGGTGAGAGCTCAGCCCAGTGGGACTGGGAGTGGGAGACAAGGGGACAAGGCATTGGGGTGAATGGGGCAGCTGGGGTGGGTGGTAGAAAGCCCCCCAGGCCCTTGGGTAGGAAAAGAACCCCTAAAAAGACCAAGATGAGAAAACAGGATTGCTGCAGGCTCTCTTGTTTCTTGGAGGGCTGTCAAAGTTGACACATGAGGGCATGTTAAAAATGCACCAGGTCCTGCTTACCCCTTCTCCCTCTCCTTCCCAGTGGCTGCTGCTGACGATGTGTGGCTAGGAACCGCGACAGATCTGCTGCGGCTGGGACACCCCGGTGGGCCAGGACCCCTCCAAGTGCCTCCCCTGGGATCTGTGGACACAGGATACTCTTCCCCCCTTGCTCTGTCCCACGCTGAGCCACCAGCCCTGCCTCCCCGCGAGCCTCACACCACCCTCTCCGGTGGAGCAGGGGTCAGGGCAGGCAGGCGATGCCCTTCTCCTCTTCTGGGCTGGGCTTCTTCCCACTGCCCCCCTCCTCTCTGCCCAGCCCAGAACAGGAGGAGGACGAGCAGCACGGGTACCTGTGTGCTCCTGCGCCGAGCTGGGCAGGAGGGAAGGAGCAGGCGGGGGGCTGGCTACAGAGCAGGGAGAGGCAGGAGCTGCAGGGGGAAGAGAGGGGGGACTCATATCGCTTGCTCTAGTGCTGTCCATCCCCACTGGCACGTGTTGCCTGTCTCCACACACGCCTTGCCTTGCTCAGGCAAGAGCAGCCTTCTGGGAGAAGGAAGAGCCAGACTCTTCTTGGAGCCCTTGCACTGCACTCATCACCACTAAGCATGACCAAAGCATGGAGCCCACTGGCTCTTCCTGCCGTGGCCTTCAACACATCCTCCCACCTCCCTGCCCCTGCCTGTGCTCCACCGCTGGGCCAAGCCCTGCAGCCTAAGCACTGAATGTCTGGGGGTCCCCCACCACCTGAACACCTGCCACCCTCTAGCGCAGCAGCACCTCCTTTCTTCCCATCCCTGGAGGGGTTCAAGGCCAGGCTGGATGAGGCTTTGAGCAACCTGGGCTAGTGGGAGGTATTCCTGGTTGGAACTCAATGATTTTTAAGGTCCTTTCCAACCCAAACCCTTTTGTGATTCCACATGGGCACAGCAATGGCACCACTGGCACAGCAGCTTCACCTCCCCTCCCATCCCTGGGAGCTCCTGGGGCATCTGCTGCCCCTGCTTACAGCCCACAGCAGGGCTGGGGGGGGCCAGCACCCAGGAGGCGATGCCTTCTCCCAGAGATGAGGGGGGGTGGTCTGGGGAGATGTTCTGCGCACAGTTGGGGTTTTTTCCCCTTTCCCTCACCCTCCCACACTGTTACGCTCTCCTCTTCCCTTGGGTTCCTTTGCCCAGTGCGGGTGGGTGCCGGTGCCAACGAATTTGCAGTTTGTGCTCCTCCACTCCCCTCATCTTCTTCTGGGGTAACGGGGTGGCTCCAGCTTGGCGGTGGGTGACAGCCCATCCTTTGCCCTGCAGAGGCAGGCAGGCAGGCATTTAGCTTCCCCCAGAGCCCTGTCGTCGCTGGAGGACGTACCTGCAGCAATAACCACTGCTGCCTGCCCGGCAGCTCCGCTTCCTCGCCCCGCTCACTGTGCACTCCGAGAATAAACTGAGATCTGTTGGACCTGTGACCCGGGCAGTGATTTTGGGGGGAGGTCACATCGTCCCTCAGCTCACCGTGACGTGGATTTAGAGGGGGATGAGATGCAGAGCCAAGCCCCTTGCCAAGGTCTCCTCTGCTGGTGGCACTGCTGGGGTCTGCTCTTAAAGGTGTCTTGGGGGAGCTGGAGAAGGAAAAAGGGTCCAAATGGATAGGATGGAGTTAATCATGAAGTGGGTGGGAGGGCAGCCAGGAGCTCTGGACCCTAAAAAGGGACTACACAAGGTACGGGACCTTGCTACTTGCACTTGGCTTGTGGCTACCTGTGAGCTGAGCTGCCCCGTGTGGGGTGGGGGTACTGGGGGCTCCCCACTTCTCCATGCAACCCCAAAGCTCTTGGGAAACAGGGGCTTGGGGAAGGGACGGGACACAGGGGCGAGCATGCAGGGCTGTCATCACTGTCCCAGCTGTGGGGCCCCATCGTGCACACACAGGACCAATTGTAGGGTGATGCTCCGGCTTTGGGATGACAGGCGCCGCTGGCACGGCCTTATCGAAGCCCCCTCCCTCCCTCCCTCCCGGCGCCAGCTGGCAGATGCCTTCCTCGCCAAACCGGCAGCTGGCAGACCAGTATCGGCGGGGGGTCGGCAGGTGGTGGGTCCCCAGCTGCCAGCTAAATGCCACAAGGAGTAGCATGGCTTGTCCGCCTCTTTGCAAAGGAGGAAGCCCAACAAAGTCCTTAAATGCTGGTGTAAGGTGAGGAGCAAGAGGGGTGGGGATCAGATGTGGCCAAAGCTGCTCTTGGTGTCGCGTTTGTCTTGCCATGGGCACTAGCCAGCAAGACCCTGCCTGCTCCCAGCTTCCCCCCCAGGTCTGCAGGTCTGCGTTGGGTGGGAGGGCACAGGGTGGGCAGGCAGCACCCATGGGTGCACAGCACCGCTGCTCCCACTCCCCAGTATCATAGCATCCCCTCCCTCCCCCCACACCCTGTGTCCCTGCCTCCTGCAGCCACCTGCCCACCCCAGGGGTCCCCACCAGCTGCTCGTGTCCCTCCTCCAGGCACAGGGGCTGGGGGGGCAGGACCATAGCCCGTCCCCACCTGGTCCCACCAGCTGCCCTGGCAGCCGGGCTCTGGCCCTCGGCTGTGCTTTGCTGTGCCCCGCGGCCACAGGAATGTCATTCCTGTGGGCACAAGGGGCCTTTGTGTGAGCACAGCCGGTGGGCGGGGGGGCCATGGCCCACCCCAGCATCCCGTGCCGGGGCTGGGGACAGCCACAGCCAAGGGGACATGTGTGGGCAGCAGCTGCCACCAGCGTGTCCTCGCAGCTCCCAGCCAGGCTCGGCGGTGTCCCCTCTGCTGCAAGGGCTGTCAGAAAGGAAAGCCCCCTGCCCATCCTCATCCTCACCCCCCGGCACCAGCAGCAGGGTGGTGGAAGCATCCTTCCTTTGTGAGCCTCGGCGCCCGTGCCAAGGGATGCCATGGGCTCAGCTGCACCCCGAGGGGAGCAGGAGGGCTGGGGGCACGGGGCGGGGGCCGGGAGCACCGGGTGGCAGCTGCTGGATTCAGCCTTTTTCAGCAGCTGCCATCTGAGTGCAAGCCACGGGGAATGTGCATGGCCGGGGCTTTCCAGGGCCTGGCCACGGTGTGTTAAACAAACTATTTATAGCACTTGCATCCCTCCCCGGCAAGGAATGGCTCATGGTCCTCCTGCGCAGGCTGGGTCCTTGGGTGCCATCAGTGTCCCCACCACTCACACCCTCTCTGGACCCTGCCAAAGACCTGAGATCTCCTCAAAGATAGGATGCTCGTCCATCTCTCATCACCCCCTCCCCTCCCATTTCTGTTAGCTCCCAGGACTTCTCCAAGGTGATCTCCCAGAGGGTTGTCCTCTCCCAGGGGAGATGGAGGCACCGGGTGGCTTCAGCCCTGGGATCCGCCCCGAGGATGCGAGGGCTGTGAGCTCACCCCTGCTCAGCAGCAAAAAGGATGGGGCTGGGCTTTGGGCAAGCCAAATCCCCAGGGCTTTGGGACTGCAGGGAGGAGAAGACAAGAGGACAGACAGTTCTGCGCAGTCCTGCCACCACCCCAAGGACAGACCCTGCAGCTGGGCTGCTCCCAGCCCTGCTCTCCCATCAGCAGCGGTGCTCTGTCCGCAGGCTTCCTGGGACCCTGCACCCACCTCCGCCCGCCCAGGGGCATCTCCTGCTCTGTGTTTGCTGATGTCCAGCTGCTAACTGACCACCTGAGAGAAATAAATGCTGCGGAGGGGTGCACAGTCCCTGTTTGGGCTCGGGAAGCGGATCCCAGCCCTCCCTGGCTATTAAATAGGGGATGCTTGGTTGTGCGATTGGTATGATAAAGAAAACGGACACCTGAGAGGAAACAGCCTTGATACGTACCCAGCAAAAAAGGAGCTGGCTGCCTGGTGAGGGGTTTTGAGCTCCTTGGTGTTTGGAAGCAGATACTGGGGGGCATGAGATTGCACTCTCTTCCCAGCTCTGTGCCTGGCTCACCAGAGCAGCAGGGTGAGGTCCCTCTACCCCTCTGGGCTGTGCTTTTGCCCAGCTCTGAAAGGAGGCTAAAGCCCCTGACCTTCCAGATGGGGAAAGGGGCTCGGCAACATCTCGGCATTTTTGGCAGAGACAAAAATCTGCCTCTTTACGAGTCCCAAGAGCTCAGCAAACAAGTCCTGCCCCATTTTCCACCCCGTGCTGGTATGTTGCAAGCCCCTGGCTCTCCCAGCAGGGTAACCCCTCCTGCCCTCACCTGCGATTGCTCCCGGGAAGGTGCGGGTTTCTGCAGAGGCTGCACTGAAGCCCCTTTGTTCCCAAGGGATTTTTCACCCCCACTCCGCCATTGCGTAGCTCTGCCACGTCAGGCTCAGATGCAACGTCCCCATAAACACCTCTGCACCTGGCTGGCACCTCCCTTTCCCCGTGGGACCAGAGGATGGGATTCCCCAGAGAGGCACGGTAGGGTGGGTGGTTTCCCCGGCTCAGGCAGGGTCTGTTCTAAGAACAGGTAAGGCTCCCTGGGGAAGAAGATCTCTGCTGTCCCCCATCACTGTGGTCACTACCGCTGACCAGGGACACCACACTGTTCATCCCAGCCCGCTTCGAGGTGGGACACTACAAGAGCCCTCTGCACAGGGAGGGGACATTCCCCCTGGAGCTGTACTCCTGGGGAAATCGAGGCACCAAGCAGGCAGCGACTTATCCAGGGTCAGCTGCAGCCCAGCGAACCCGGGAGTCTCAAAAGCAGGCCAAGCACCGCGCTCACTGCCTCCCTGGTAAAAGGGGAGAAGCTCCCTCCCAGGGAAGCGTAAATCCTGCCACAGCTGCAGCAAAGTTTTGGCTTCTGCTTCCTTCACCCAGGCTCTTCCCACTTCCCATAACACCGTCGGCGTGGGGCTAGCGGCAGCACACAGCTGAGCACCGCGCCTGTGCCGGAGCCCGTGGACTGCAGCAGACCCGGAGCCCAGAAGCCTCCGGGAGCCTCCAAGAGGCCAGTCCCAAGGGGCTGACGTCAGCCCTGGCCCTTGCAGTGCCCGGGCCTGGAGCTGAGCCATTGGGGAGCTGTTTCTCCTTTTGGCACATGGTGTCTCTGTGCTGAGGCACGGCCAGCCTGCTTTCCTCATCCATGGCTGGCTCCCCGAAAGAGAAATCCACAGGGCTGGGAAAGGTCACCCTGGCTGAACTTACCGCCCTTGGATGGGACTCATTGGGCAAGGGACAGCTTGCATCAGGCAGGCTGGGAGAGGGAGCAGTAGCTTTCAGTCCCTTGTGTCTGTTCATTCTCCTAAATTCTGCTTGAGCGGGAGCCAAGAGTAGGACCTTGGCAGGGGTTTTTTTGAAGGGAACAACAAGGGAAGGAAATGGAGCCAGACAGCCACCAAGAACAAAACAAAGGTTAGGTGCAGGAGGGAAGCGGAAGGGCACAAATGTGAGCCATGGACCTTCCTGCCTGCGCCCTCACCCTGGCTAGCTTGTGTCCCCCTGCTCTGCTGGCCCCTGGCTGCTTGTCCCATGCAGGCTCAGCTTGGGAGCACAGCTGGAAGGCACAGGACACTGCTCTGGGGCTCCATGTGGAGCCATCACAGCTCTTCCCCAGGGGAGAGCCCCATCTGCTCCTTGGTGCTTCATGCCCTGGGGCATCCCTTGCCGCTCCCCTTGGCAGTCCTCCCGGTCAGCATTCCTGGCCCTTGTGGGAGCAGGGTGGCAATTGCTGGTGCTGGCAGAGAATGACAGGCAAGCATATTTTGGACCCAGCTGCCTGCTCAGGGGCTTCAGTGAAGCATTGGAATGAAACAGGACCCGGTCCTGCCAGCCCACATTTCTGTGGTGGGCAGATGTTGTTCCTCCCTCTCCCCCCTTCTTCCCCCAGCATCGCCATCCCGACAAATGGGGGGTCCAGGGCTCAAGACCAGTATCACTTACAGGGAGCATGTGTCTGGCCTGGGAGGAGGGGACATTTAAATGGACAGCTGGGGGTTTTTTTGTTGTTGTCCCTTGCTCTGGAGCTGGTCCTGCCATTTGGGCCGGTGGCAGATCCACGTTGGGGGAACCGAGGAGTACCGGCTCTTGTGGGAGAAAGGGCTGAACAGTGTCTGGGAAGGATCCCAAGGAGGGTAAGAGCGACCAGGCAAAAGAGGTGGGGAGGAGAGCAGCCCCCCGCTCCCAAAACATCCGAACCCTACAGAACTCCTCTTCACCCGCCGATCCTCCAAGGCACCTCGGGGCGGGTTAGGGTGGTGGGGCGGAGGGGTCTGCCAGCTCTCCCGCATCCCGGGGGGCAGCAGAGCCGGGGGCCAGCATGCCCGCCCCTCCGCTGGCCGCCCCGCTCCTGCGCGCTCTGCTCGCCCGCCTGCTGCCGCTGGCCCGCGCCCGCCTCCTGCCGCCGCTCCGCCGCCTGGGCCGCCGGCTGCGCTCCCGGGAGAGCCGCCGGGCCCTGCTCACCTGCCTGCTCTGCCTGCTCCCCCCGCGCAGGACCGCGGGCGACTGAGGGAAGGGAAAGGCGCATCCCCCTCCCTCCCCGCCTCGGGAGGAGGAGGGACCCGGGCAGGGCGGGGGCGGAGGGTCCGCCCGCCCGCCCGTCCGTCCGTCCGTCCGCCGTGTCCGCAAGCAGCAGAGACCGGACGGCCATGGGAGCCGGGCCGCCCCCCGCGCCGCTGCCCCCGCCGCCCCGCTGAGCGCCGCCGCCGCCGCCGCCCGCCCCGGGGAAGGAGCCGGCGCCGCCCGGGCGGTCTCCTCCATCAGCGGCCAGCGAGGGTCCCCCGCGGTGCTGCTGCTGTTGCTGCTTCCCCCCGTGGTGCCCGGGCGGCGGCGGGGAGGGTGAGGATGTCCGGCAGCACGGCGAGGAAGGTGCAGCCCTTCACCATCAGCACCAAGCTGTCGCTTCCTAAATGTGCCGCCGAGTTCTCCGGGGACG
Source organism: Pterocles orientalis (assembly GCA_011057875.1). Lineage (NCBI taxonomy): Eukaryota > Metazoa > Chordata > Aves > Pterocliformes > Pteroclidae > Pterocles > Pterocles orientalis. The sequence continues at coordinate 250,106 of WKFP01014753.1, read as the reverse complement.
CCTGCACCGATATCGCCCTCGCCTCGGCTCTGGATAACCACCGCGGGCTCCGCCGCACCCTCAACGAGCGTATCTCCCTTTACCTGGCCCAAGCCCGGGCCCCCGAGGGCCAGCCCCGGAGCCCCAGCCCCGGGGAGGATTTGGGGACCGAGGAGGAGAGGCTGAACCGCAGCTCCCTCGCCCGCTCTATTAAGAAGATCACGCTGTCTAACTGGCATGGGGAGGCTGGTGCGGGGGGACCCGGGGACCCTGGCTGGACTGGCGGCGAGAGGAACCACAATAACAACAACAGCAGGACAGGGAAAGCTCAGTTCAAGGTAAGCGCTCCCCATATCCCGCGCCCTGCTCTCCCCATACCCTGCACCCCGCTCTCCCCGCTTCCCTGGGGTTTCTGGGGAGGCTGCACCCCGGCGGGGTATCCCTGCCGCCTTGTCCCTGCACCCTCCAGGCAGCACTCACTACCGGGCTCCTGGGGTAGCTGCTTTTCGTCCTGCCTCCCCCCCCCACACCTCTCTGTTTCTGCGGGTGGGCTGGAGACAAGCTTTCTCTCTAGGGCTCAGATGAACCCGAAAAGCTCTGCCCAGGATCTGAGCCATGGAGGGCTCGGCTCTAGGGATGCCTGCGATGTTGCAGTTGCGTGCGGGGGAGCTGGGAACTCGCTGTCCCGTTTACAAGAGGGGAAACCGAGGCTGGGAGAAGGGAAGTGACTCATGAAGGGCCACACAGCCAGGCAGAGCCAGGACAAGGCTAGGAGCAGGACCCAGGGCTCCCGGCACCCCGCCCTCCGAGTCTGAGTGCTAGCAGGCGCGGAGGTCCGAATCCATCAATCCAGGAGCCTGGGAGACCCCCTGTGCAGCTGGGATGGGGCAGAAGGCAGCTCAGAGACTTGGCCATCGCTGGCAAGAGCAGGCAGGAACTCCGTGGGGTTTAACCCTGACCCACAACAGCTGGTTTCCCAGCGGGATAGCGCTAAGGGAGAGCCGCACAGCCCACTGCCAAAACCCTCGTCTTCATTGCCAATAAAGGCCAGGCACGGCCTCGCAAGAGCTGCCGCTTCCTCCGGCACGCAGGCAGCTCCTCGCTTGGCGGCCGGAGTCTGCGTAGCCCAAGGGGTATCTGCACAAGGGCTCCCCTGTTTCATATAAGGCAGGGACACGTGCTCAGCATGGTGCTGTGCGGTGGGACTCTCCAGAGGCTGCCAGGATCAGTCCCCCCTGCCTGTCCAGCCTGGGGGAGGGGGTGAAGCTGGAAAGGAGGGGGACAGGCTGCAAGATGGAGCTTTGGGAGGGAGAGAGGGAGCCAGGGTGTGTGGGGAAGCGTGCATTAGGCAGGACAGCAGGCAGAGGAGAGAAGGGAATGCTGTCCCTTGGGCATGCCGAGCATGCCCCCCAGCCCTCGGATGTGCCCGTCACTCCTGCCCTGTAGGAATGGGGAACTCCTCCGGGATGAGCACAGGGAGGGTCTGGTCCCGCTCCTCTTGCTCACGGGAAGTCACTGGCACCTACTCTTCTACGGGAATGCACTGAGCGTATGTGCCATGTTAATTTTGCTTTTAACGAGGGAAAGAAGCGTTCGCAGAGGAGGCAGCTGAGGCCACGGTGCTCGTTTCATGTCGTGAAGCCTGGGGTCCTGCCGGGGAGCGGTTAGCATGGCACCTCACGGATGCAGAGGAAGGCACAGCTCCTTCTCCCAGCCTTCGGTTGCTGCGAGGGTTTGTTGTTTTCCCAGAGTGAGGACCCAGCTCCGGCCGAGGGACCGGGGAGGAGGGGCAGTCCCGGCGGAGCAGCAGTGCTGCGGGAAGGATGAAGTCATCCTTGTGCCGGCAGCCCTGTTTTTCCTGCGGCTGACGGATCGCGAGACAGGGACTTTAAATAGAGCTCCCGTGGTACCTGCAGCCTTGTCTCCCACGGTCCAGCCCTGCGCGGGGGCTTGAAGGCTGCAACTGGCGTGCAGCCACCTAGAAGAGGGTCTTCCCTAGGCTCTTATGCCCTGTAAGCACTCCCCATTGAGCTCCCCGCTGTTCCCTAAATGGGTACCCAAACCTCTCAGCCCCGCAGTCGGGCAGGGGGGTGCCTTCTCCTTCTGGCACCCTCCTGTGCGGAGCTCTCACTGTGCCTGCCGGGCCGTGACGCAGCCTCACTCCCTGCCCACTCCTCCTGCTCGGGACGGGATGCTGTGGCATGCTGCGGTGGTCCATCCTCTGCAGCCACCAGCCAGGCTGCTTGTGGGGCTTTGAGCCTTTCTGGTGGCAACAGCTCTAGTGCTGGGGGCTGCCATCCACACTGGGACCCTTCTTCAGTCCTGCAGAGATAGTGGGAAGCCACTTTCTGTGCAGGGAGGGAGTCCTGCTTTGCCTGGGTTGTCTCCCCCTCCAACACCATCCCCAGTCTGGAGTGGTCCAAGCGGTGGTGGGCTGGATCTGGCTCTGGCTAGCCCACCACCCCCTTTTCTGTGGCCTCAGAGACCAGGGAGGGGCTGTCGAGGCAGCACATGTTGTCCACCACCTCGTGCTGCGCTTGGGTGGCTGTTACAGAGACAGCAAGGTGGCCCCGGGGAGGGAGTGGCAGGAGGTCCCTAAATCAGCATGCTGTATCCGCCAGCCCAAGAAAAGATCCATGTGTAGAGGATGAGCGTGGCTGCCCTTGTACATGATCCAAGCAATCCCACGCACCTCTCCTCCTAGGGCTAGGCTCCATTAAGGCTAAGGTAACACAGAGTTCATCCCGGACCTCCTCTCTGCCTGGCTGAGGCTCCTGGACTTCCTTCCTCCTGCCTCTCCTGCTCCCACCCTCGCCCCAGTCCTGTGGGAGCCAGCCACCCCCTTAACTCATACCTCCCAAGCAGGCTGAGGTCAGGGTTTGGGTTCGTGCCGGTGGGGTTAATGTCCTCCTGTGCCCTCCTGCCTCTGCCCTGCTGTCCTGGAGATGGGCTGGGGGGCTGATGCTGAGCATCCTTGGATGACCAGG
>WKFP01014753.1:226846-247120 GCA_011057875.1 Pterocles orientalis | reverse complement strand
TTAAAAAAAAAAAAAAAAAAAAAAAAAAAAAGAGGATTTCTCTAGTTCTTGTGGTTAGGCAGAAAGACTTTGAAAAGCGACTCCCATGCTGTCAGCAAGGCAGCGCATGCCAGAGTGCTTAGAGAGCCTGAATCAGTTGCCCGAACCCCGCTGCTCCCCGGGCTCTGTGGCAGGCTCGGGGGTAGCTGGGACCCCCCGGGCAGCTCGCATTGAGGTCCCTCGGGGAGCGAGAGCTGCCCCAGCCCAGCCCCGGGAGCAATTTCTGCCTGGTGAGTGCAGGCAGTGAGCCCCGTGTCTTCAGGTTTCTCCTGAAGATGCTCAGGCTCCCGGTTGCCACCAGGTCCCCGTTCCCGGGCAGCGGGGTGGGAAGCGGGTGCCCAGGCGGCCGTGCTGTCCCCTGGGCTGCGTGCAGCTGGGGCCAGGGCTGGGCTTGGAGGGGGGCCAGCGCTTTCCCTGGCTGACCTTCGCCGTCACCCCCGGCAGAGCTGGAGCTCTGACAGAGGGTTTCGTCAGCGCTGGCTGCCCACGAGGCTGAGCCCCGGGGGAGATGCTGCGCTTCCTGCCCCCCGCCGCCACTCGCTTGGGATGGGGGTCTCTGGGTGACCCTGAAGCTGAGCTCATCAGGGACCTGCCCCATGGGCCACCCCATCCCCTGGCAGTGGGGGTGACGCCAGGGATGCCACAGAGTGCTCCTCGCAGGGGCGTGCAGCCTCAGGCTGGAGGGGCGGTGGATGGATGTCCCCCTCCAAAGTGGGTGTGGGGACCAGCCTGGGCACCGAGTGCCAGCCCCCCAGCCTGGAGTGACCCAGGGCTGAGGGACAGCCTGGTAACCCCCTGCTGAGGCTGTGAAAGCCATTGGTGTGGCCTTGGTAGAGGGGAGTTGTGCCTTGGGGTGCTGGGACAGCACCCCAAATATGTCAGTGAAGGAATGGGGTCAGCGACAAGGCAGGCTGACCTCATTTATCTGGGCTTCCAAAATGCTCCTGGGAGGCAGTGGGGAGGGCTACCAGGGGTGGCATGCTGACCCCCCACCTCTGCCTGCCCCAGCTGGCAGGATCCCCGGCATCGTCACCCAGGAAAGAGAGCCCCAAGGGCAGGGAGCCTGCGGCGGCACCGAGATGCAGTGGGCGAAGTGTCCCGGGAGCGGTTCCCCTCCTCGACCCAAGCCCTCTGGTAGCCCAGTTCAACCGGGAGATGCTGCAGGTGAGGCCAGCCGGGGTGCCCGCCCCAGGGGCTGCGTGGGGAGCAGGGCTGGGGGGGCCACCGGCAGCCTTTCATGTGAGCTGCGGGGTGGGGTGCATGGCGGGGAGGGCTGAACTCCCAGCCCCGAGCGAAGCCGTGGTTGTGGCATGAGATCATGCTTGGCCGCCTCTCCCTGGCTGCCGGCCCCGGGGAGAGGGGGTCAGCACGCACCAGGGCCCTGCTTCCTCCCCACGTGCGCACGCTCCTCCCGTCCCCCATCCTCCTCCTCTTCCTCCCAGCCCCTGTCCCTCCCCAGTGGCGTGGGAATGGGGATGGCGTGGGGGGAGCTGCTTCCACGCCAGGCTGGGGAGGGTGCACAGGCGCTTGCACGGAGAGCAGGGCGTAGGGACAAGAGATGCTTCTGTGCAGAGACACCCGGGGGGACACCGGCTTCTCCTCCTGGGCTGGGAAAGAAGAGAGATGCTGCTCCCCTTCCCACCGCCATCGCCACCAGTGCTGTCCTGAGCCCCTTTGCTGGCCTGTTGCTTGATGCAAACAGGTTGTCAGCCGAAAAGATGCCCCTAGTCCCTGTCACGGCTCTGGGGAGTTTGGGCTTGGGTCCCCAAAGCCACATCCTTGGGGTCTGGTGGAAGCACCCACCCACACGTCTCTTCCCACACTGCAGGCGGAGGGCTGGGTGCGAGGCAAGCTGCGGGACCTGAAGGACGGCTGCGACCTCCAGGACTGGGAGGAGGTGGCTCAGAGCCTGCAGCGGGACATGAAGGATTTTGAGAACACGCTGATAAAGCTCAACCAGGTGAGACCAGGCAGCGGCACGGCTCCCATTCCCCGCAGCACCCGTGTCCCCAGGCTCTCTGCAGCGCAGGGTCCCTGGGAGGACACTGAGTGGGTCCCTCCACAGATGGGCGAGCAGTTGATGTGGCGGGCGAGCCCCAGCGCCGAGGGGGTGCAGAGGCAGCTGGTGGCCCTGCGGGACCAGTGGCAGGTCCTGAAGCAGACAGCCGCCAGCCAGAGCAAAGCCCTGGGGGGGCTGCGGAGCCTGCAGGACTTCAACAGGAAAGCCGAGCGGCTGGAGGCATGGATCAGGCACAAGGTGTGGGATGCAGGGAGCGTGGTCCAGGGGATGGGGACATCTTGGCTGTGCCACCACCTTCTCACACTTTCTCCTGGCCCAGGAGGAGAAGCCCTCCCTGGCAGCCCTCCTGCAGGAAAGCTCGGACAAGATCCAGCTCACCCGCCGCATCCTTGACTTGAAGCAGGTGAGAGGCTGCTGGGGGGCTGCTGGTGTGCCAGGGACCCCAAACCCCATGAGGCTGGGGCACAGTGTAAGCAGGAGGGACAGCCAGGGGATGCTGATGCCTGTCTCTCTGCTCGGGCCAGGAGGAGCAGCAGTTCCAGAATCTGCACGAGGAGCTGAACAGCCTGGCCCAGAAGCTGGAGAAACAAGGGAAAAGTGAGAGCAGGAGCATCTCAGCCCGGCGCAAGCACCTCAACAAAACGTGAGTGGGGGATGCATAGGCTGAGCAGGGGTGAGGTGGGTGCTGGGAACCAACGTGCTGGGAAGCAGGACCCCCCCCAGGACCTCTCACCTGCCTCCCCTCACCCCAGCTCTGCATGGCTCCCAGGGGGGCCCAGGCTGCCCTTCATCTCTCCCTCTCCAGGTGGCTGCGGCTGCAGGGGACCCTGAAGGAGCACCATGAGGCTCTGCAGCTGGCCCTGGAGGTAGCCACCTTCCTCCAGCAAGCAGATACCCTGCTCGGCGCCATCCACGCCAAGGTACCAGCACGGGGTCAGCCTGGTGCAGGGCAGTTGCATGGCCAGAGTGAAACTGGGTGGGCAGCACCTCGCTCTCATCCCCTGCGTGGGGGATGCTGTGGTCCCAGCACCCTCAGCCTGGGGCTTGGGGTGGGGACATCAGCTGGGGGACAGAGCCTGATGTGAGATGGGGAGCCAGAGCAGCAAGCTCAGCTTTTCAGCATCCCTTTCTGCCGGAGCTGAGGGGAGGACCCTGTCCTCCTCCCGCTGCTGACTGCAGCTTCTTTTTACAGCAGAGGAGCATCTACGGTGTGGGGAAGCCAGGGGAGGGCGAGCCAGGCCGGGATCGGGACGTCAGGGACATAGCCAGCCAGGTGATGGTAAGCGCAAGGCTCTGTCTCATCCTTTGAGCCCAGGGGAGCATCCCAACAGAGGGAGGATGTGTACCTGCCTGGGTCAGCACTGGCACTGGCAGGGCTGGGGGTTCAGTGGGCACCCCATGGCTGCATGGGGTGGCCGGGGCTGTGTGATGGATGGGGGAGCTGCCTCGGGGCGGCAGGGGAGCAGGCTTGGCACCCGCTGCCTCTCCTGCTCCTGCAGGGCTGGTTGCCATCACGCACTGGCACCGTGGCTGCGGTGGCTCAGCCCTCACCAGCCCTGCCATCACTCCCCGGCTGCTCTCTCCTCCAGATGCTGGATGTGACCGTGTCCCAGCTCCTCAGCTTGCAGCCCAGCCTGGCAGCCCGAGTCACCCCCAAGCACCGCGATGTCAAGGAGAGCTGGGCACAGCTCCAGCAGACACTGAGGTGGGGCACAGCCCGGCAGGAGCTCCAGGGTCCCAACCCTGACCCCCCAGGGCTGGAGCAAGGGGAAGAGACCTGGGTTAGCCCCTGTCTCTGGGGCACCAGCTCCACTTAAGGTCTCTCTTTTCTCCATCCTCTGCCCCGTTGGGTCTCCCTTGCACCCCTTTCCCAGGATGGAGAAGGCTCCAGCACTGGCAAGCAGTTCCCCGGGGGGCAAAGCTGGAGCTCCAAGCACGGAGCCCCGAGGAGATGATAGTGGCCGTGGGGCTGCGGGGAAGGAAGCAGGAGACAGACGGACAAGAGGCTCCGGGAGCATGGTGAGCGCTGCCTTCCTCTGGGCATCTCCAGCACCTCTGCCTCGGGAAGATGGGGGAGCTTGTGGGAAAGGGGTTTGGGCAAAGCCCAAGCTGAGCACACCTGTGACCTGGCCCCACTGCTTTTGGGGAGCGATCGGTGCCAGGCCTGGGGCAAAGCGATGGATGTGTCGGGCTGGCAAAGGAGGAACAGGAGCCTTTGTGCTGCAGGTGCCGAAGGATGTGCTGGGGAAGGTGGTGGAGCACAGGAGAGGGGAGAAGAACAGCCCTGGCTCTCCAGCAAGAGGAAAGCCCCCTCAGGGTGGGGACAGCAAAAGGTACCGGCTTGTGGAGGTGGCTGTGGGGAGTGGGATGGAGTCGGAGAGGACAGGGATGCAAGGGGGGACCTTGCAGTCCTGTCTGTCCCCCTCTCTGCAGGAGGAGGAGAGAGATAGAGGCTGAGTCGGGGACACGGCAGCTGGAGGCCCAGGTGCAGGGCATCTGTCAGGCGGTGAATGTGGTAACGTCCCCCCAAGAGTCCCCTTTGCTCCCTGCCCAGCCAGGGGAGCCAGTGCTGGGGGGGGACTCCCTTCCCTGACCCCCTCCTGCTGCCTGTGGGCATGCACGCTCGTCCCCGCTCTGGCACTAACGCACCACGCCTCCCTGCTCCTCAGCAGACGGTGTCCCCATACAAGGAGAACATGGGTCCCAGTGTCCCCATGTGTCCCACGGGGAACGTGGAGAGCCTGGAGGCAGCACAGACGACGCAGGAGCCCCCAGACCCCAGCTGCAGTGCAAGGGCTGTGCTCCTGGTGAGCCCCTCGGGTGTGGGGTGTTGGGGGGGTGAGGAACATCAGGTAGGACCCGTCCTAATTGCCCTCCCTGCCCCCCAGGACAGGCCAGCAGCTGGGGGGTCCCCGGGGAGCCCGCAGGTAGAGGCCATGCTGCGGGAGCTGGGGGAGCTGTGGGAGGACCTGCAGAGGAAGCACCAGGAGAACGGCGCCGTGCTGCGGGAAATCGATAAGGTACACGGTGGTGGGGCTGGGGGGGGACATGCCCCAGGGGTGGGATCCACAGTGTTGGCACCAGCATCTCCAGCTGGCGTCACAGCCTGTGTGCTGCTCCAGCTGTGCTGCTCCAGCTGTGCCACCCGAGTTGTCAGTTCCCTGGGTACCCACGGTCGGGTGACAGCATGGCTCCTGCCTCCCCTGGGCAGCTCGGAGCCAGCCTGACGGGCTCCCCACTCTCCCTGCAGGCACTGAGGCTGGTGGGGGAGCTGGACCGGGCTGAGCGGTGGCTGCAAGCCGTGGCCACGTCACTCTCAGAGCCAGCCACCATGAGAAGCCCGGCGGAGCTGCGCCGGGACCTGGAGGAGATGGGCCAGCTGGAGAGGCAGCTCCTGCTCTGCGGCATCAAGCTTCAGGCACTGCGGGAGGAGGCGGCAGGCGAGCCGCTCGCTGAGCACGAAGGGACAAGAAAGATGCAGAGGAAGGTGGAGATGGTGGAGGAGAAGTGAGTCCCAGGGGAAGGTGCTTCCTCTCTGGTCCACAGGTTGGGCAGGGAGGAGGATGCTCACCCCGAGGAAGTGCAAGGAGGCACCTGAGGAGGTGTGGGGAGGAGGATGCTCACCCCGAGGAGGTGTGGGGAGGAGGATTCTCGCCCCAAGGGGGTGCAAGGAGGCACCCAAGGAGGTGTGGGGAGGAGGATGCTCACCCTGAGGAGGTGTGGGGAGGAGGATGCTCACCCCGAGGAGGTGTGGGGAGGAGGATGCTCACCCTGAGGAGGTGTGGGGAGGAGGATGCTCACCCCGAGGAGGTGTGGGGAGGAGGATGCTCGCCCCAAGGGGGTGCAAGGAGGCACCCAAGGAGGTGTGGGGAGGAGGATGCTCACCCCGAGGAGGTGTGGGGAGGAAGATGCTTGCCCCGAGGAGGTGAAGAGGGTGCTGGCACCTGTGACAGGCACCTGTCCCTGCAGGTTGGCATGCGTGCAGACAGCCCTGCGGCGCCGGGCAGCAGACCTGCGTGACTCCCTGGTGCTGTCTGAGTTCTTGCAGGACCTGCAAGAGGAGGAGGCGCGGAGCTGGCAGGGATCTGCAGCGGTGAGCAGCGGGGCCAGGCATCCCTTGGGATTGCCCAGCACCTGGGATCAGCCCAGGGGTTGGTCAGTGGCTGGCAGGGGTACCCCATGGGTGCCCTGCTCCAGTCCAGCTGTCTGGGGGGTCACTCCCCATCTCCTCCATGCCTAGTGTCTCTGTTGGCTTCAGCCAGGGAACGGACGTTGCGGCTCACAGGGGTCTTTTCCCCTGCTCCTGGCCCAGGCTGGGCATCCGCCAAGCAGCGAGGACATGAGCCGCCCCTTGGGAGAGCTGCAGGAGGCTGTGGAGATGTTGAACGACGCAGCGAAGGAGCGGGAGCGGGTCATGGAGGTGGCAGCAGAGACAGAGAGCCTGGAGCGCCTGGTAGGGGATGGAGGCGAGGGGTCTGGGGATACAGCTGGATGTGCTGCCTGGTTGGGACAGGGAATGTGCCTCAGCTGGTCCCAGTGGGACACAAGGACATTGGGATACATGGGGACTGCTCTGTGCGAGGGTGGTATCCCCGTCCCTCCCATGGCTGGTGCTCCCTGCCCCTTTGCAGGCACTCGGCAGGGTGTTCCCAGACTGGGGTGGGCTGGGGCTGTGTGGTGAGTGGTGGCACAGGGGTGCCACACCAGGGCTCATCTCTCTTCCCTGCCCATCCAGGTAGCAGAGGTGTCCCCACGTCTGGAAGCCCTTCGATGCAGAGCCGAGGCGCTGGCTCGCGACACTGCCCAAACAGAGAGTGGCTTCGCGGCGGTGAAGAGCGAGAAGGATCTCCAGGGTCTGCAGGGCTTGCTGAGCCAGCAGCAGGAGATGGAGGTGAGACTTGGGGAGCATCGTGCATGCAGGCGTGTGGCCGCCGTGGTGGGGAGGTGTCCCAGCTGGCTGGGGCCATCCCGGGGAGGTGCTGGCCCCCAGGGGCCCAGGTGCTGTAAGCCTTGGCACGCTGCGGCAGCCCGGGCTGGAATTTTCCAGCAGAGCTGAGCCCTGCCCTGCTCAGCTCCCCTCTGCCAGTGTGGGCCAGGCGAGGGGAGAGAGCTTGCGTCAGCTCCCGTGTGCCAGCACCCGGCTGCCAGCACCTTGCTCATCTTCCCGGCGGCAGGGAGGTGACTCACATGAGCAGAATGGGGAAAGCAGGCAGCCCTCCGTTCTGCCTGTCCTCCCCGCTGAGCGTGGCTCTGCCTGCTCCCCGCAGCCCCTGTGCCAGCATCCTCACCTCCGTCCCTGCATCCTCGCCTCCGTCCCTGCATCCTCACCTAGATCCCTGCATCCTCCCCTCCATCCCTGCATCCTGGGATGTCCATCCTGGGCGCAGAAGGATTGGACGCATCCTGAACCTTTTTTGCCTTTAGCGTGCAGTGTCGGAGAGCCTGCAGGGGCAACTGGAGGAGCTGGAGAGGACAGCCACCCACTTGCAAGAGCTCTGCCCTGCTGGGCTGTGCCCGGTGGGGCGGGAGGTGCAGGAGACGCTGCGTGCCTGGGCAGAGCTGCGGGAGCTGCTGCGGGAGACCCGGGCCCGCGTGCAGCAGGCTGGCCGGCTGTGGCACTTCTTCAAGGATTATTTAGCCATGATGTAAGTGGCCGTGAGCCATCGGGGTTGCTTCCGTGGCAGTTTCGGGGGAGATGATGAAAGCGCGGTATTGCCAGAGTGAGGGCTGCAGGGAGAGTGTGGGCAGTGCCGGAGCTGCAGCCGGGCAGGACCGTGGGGAACGATGGGCTGCACCTGGGCTGTCTGCTGGGGGGCAGCCCCACAACATCTCACCCTGCCCTGCCAGAGTTGTTCCTACCCCAGCAAGCTGCTTCCAGCCATTCCTGCGCATGGGAATGGCTTCTCTGTGGTCTGCAGGGCTGAGGAGGGGTTGTTCCTCAGCCCATCTTTCACGTGCCCACAGCTCGTGGACGGAGGACACACGGGCTCAGATCTTCTCCGAAAGCCCGAGCGGCCATGGCCTCCCGGAGACTCCGTGTGAGGAGCTGGAGAGAAGGATCGAAGGGAAGCTCAAGGAGTTTGAGGCGCTGGCGGCAGCGGGGCAGCAGCTGGTGTCTGAGGAGCACTACCTGAGCGCAACGGTAAGCGTGAGGAATGGGGACAGCCACCTTTGCACCCCAAAATCCTCCGGGGACAGTCCCTGGCAGAGAGGTGTGGATGCAGAGCCCCAGCGAGCGGTCCAGGGCTGGCCCTGCATCTCCAGGGCTGCTCGGGCCAGGAAGGGGTTGCACCCAGCAATGGATGCTGAGACCTGAGGTGATGCCACTGGCCCTGTCCCATTCCCAAAAAACCCCCTGAACTGCTCTGTAGCAAGGTGTCTGGGTAGGGCCATCGTCCCTGGGCCAGAGGTCCTTGCGGGCTGCCCAGCATCTCTCCTCCCCTCAGATAAAGGAGCGCCTGGAGGAGCTGCAGAGCATGCTGGGCTGGGTGCTGGTGCGCTGGCGGGCACAGAGGCACCAGCGGGACCCAGGGAACAAGCAGGAGGACAGAAGGGACCCAGAGAGCCCCTTGGGCACGTCCCCCACTGGCCAAGTGAGTATCCAGCTGCACTGAGAGCGTCGGGAATGGGACCAGCCCCAAGGCTGAGGATGGCAGGTCACATTCCCTCTCTTGTCTCGCTCCCCAGGAGCAGTGTGCCCCGTGTGCTCGGCCCTGGCTGGACAGCATCTGCAGCCCAGCAGGGTCCGTGCCCTGCTCCCTCCCCAAGCTCGTGGAAGGATCGGAGCCACAGGTGCCAGCGGGAGCAGCCGTCTCCCCACCCGCATCACCCCTCTCGGATGACCCATTGCGAGCGGAGCCGAGCTGGGGGGACCTCAGCAGGTCAACGCCCTGTGGCGTGGAACCGTCCAAGGAGGCTGTCATCTGGGATCCCACCGAGACCTCCACGCTGCTGCTGCCGCCGCGGGGCCCCAGCGGGCTGGGGGGGACAGTCAACCTCATCCTCAGCCTCGGCAAGAAGGGCGAGAAGAAGAAAGTGCAGCCGGTGGCTGGCGGCGAGCGGCCAGGGGAGGAGGCACTGCGGACGGTACGTGGGAGACGGTAGGCAGCTTTGGCAGAACGGTGGGTGAGCACCCAGCACCCATCCCCAGGGCTGTCCCCTGGAGCTGTGCCCCCACACACACCGGGGGGCTTTGAGGACTGAGGGGTGGCCCCTGTGCTGGGACCCCCCCAGGCCATTTCTGAGTGAGCTGTTGGGGCTGTGTGAGTCTCAGGAGAGGAACCTTTGGCTGTGCTGATGCTGAGCGATGCCCGAGGGCTGAGGACCAGCTTTAGCCACCCATCTTTGCCTGTGCTCTCCTGCTGCGGCTCCTCACCCGCTCTGCCCTCACCTCTCTCCGTGTCTCTCTCTCCCCCCGCTCAGCTCCCCACCACTAAACCCTCAGGCTGTAAAACCTTTTGGAAGCGTTGCCAGGGGCTTTTAGGAAACACTTGGGGTAGTTTAAAGCGAAAGAGAAAGCCGCCTCGCCAGCCGGTGGAAGAGGTAATGATGTCCCCAAGGGAGGCTGCATGCCGGGCAGAGTGGCTGCATGGCGTGAACCCGCCTGCTACCAACCCCCTCCCCGGGCCGTGCCACCCTGCCCTGCTGCTGGTGGTCCCTTGGGAGAGGGGAAACCCTCCCAGTGCCGCAGGCTGCAGAGTGTGAGTGCTGGGGCATGCGAGGAGGGGGCTCGGATGGGGCTGGCTGCAGTTTGTCCCCCTGGGTAAGCAGTTTTGGTGGCCACAGGTGGCACTGCGAGGGAGAGCATCCCCCCCTCCATCGCTGGGGGAAGCAGCAGTCCCTTGCACAGCTGAACAGGGCAAGGGTGGATGGGGCTGTGAGAGGGTGCACGTTTTGGGGATGCATGGTTTGTAACCCCAGGGCTGGGAGACAGGTATTTTGTTGGGTTTTGCATCTGTTTGTTGCTCCAGGCTGTTTGGGAGGATCCCCAAGGGCAGCAGTGGCTACCCGCCACCCCAGCCAGGCTGGGCACCCCAAGGGAGAGGGCAGGGGGCTGGAGAGGCCAGAGGGCATCGAGGCAGGGCGAGGGGCTGCAGGCTGCCAGGAGGCACCCTCCAGCCTAAGGGGTACAGGGGGACGCTGCTCCAGCTCCTGCAGCATCCTTGCAGCTGTGGAAACCCAGGAGAGGGGCTGCGGGTGGGCTGGAGTGGGTGTCTGCGGGGAAGGGAAGGGGAAGGGGCTGCAGGGGTGGCAAGGACAGGCGCAGTGACTGCAGTCTCCATAGCCACCCAAAATTGTGCCTTGGAGGGCAGCGGTGCAGGGGGAGAGCCACATGGCACAGGCAGCCCCCGCTGTGCTACACCTGGGGGACCCCATCATGGGCCTGGGTCCCCCTGCCTGTGCCAGGGTGGGAGCAGCCCTCGGGGGGGCTGAGGTGAAGCCGTGCCTCTCCCAGCTCTGCATGTCTGCTGGCGAGCGATTTCATGGTTCTCCACGGAGGCTCCAGCCGTAGCATCACCCCTCTCTCCTTCTCTGTGTCCCCAGGCACAGGTGGAGGCTGGGAAGACCCCTGGTGCGAAGCGGCCACCCGCCGTCACCCATTGCCCTCCGGCATCCAGCGGCGGGACCCCGGCCACCTCCCACACCCTGCCCAAGGCGGGGGCCGGGTCCCTGTTCAACAGCCTGCAGCGGCGGGAGCGGGCACGGGCCGAGCAGGCGCGGCTGCGGACCCTGCAGGGCATCATGGGCGCCAGCTCCCTGCAGCCCGCGCCCGAGGAGTGCCCCGGCCCCAGCAACACCTGGCCTCAGAAGTGTGGCCGCAGGAAGGGGGGACCGCCAGGGACAGCCACCGCTGGACCCCAGCTCGGGGAGCTGCTGCTCTACGTTAGGAACCCGCTGGTGCGGGACATCGACAACGAGTGTGGGGCAGCCCCCCGGGACCCCCGCCTGTCTGCCCTGAAAGCCACGTGTCCCCACCTTTCCCTGGGCTCTGTGCTCAGCCTGGAGCTGCCCCGGGATGTGGCGGTCCTGGGGTGCCACCGAGGGGCCGGGGTACAGCCGGAGGAGGTGGAGAGGCAGGAGCAGAGCCGTGGCAGCAGGGAGAGGCGGTGGGAGCCTGCTGGCACGCATGGGACTGGATGGCAGGAGGAGGTGGATGTGGATGGGGACAGTGTCCCAGGGCCCAGCGAGGGTCTGGGGACGTCCCCCAAGAGCGAGCGAGGAACGTGGTTCGAGGAGGTGAGCTTCAACCCCAGCTACAGCCGGCACAGGGCCCACCATGCTGGGGAGGAGTGCCGGAGCCCGCGGCGCCCTGGAAGCACTGGTGAAGACCTCCTGGACTTCAGGCTGAGCCGGCCGTCCCGCATCAGTGTGCTTCATGAACGCATCGGCCAGGATGAGGATGAGCTGGCTGCCCGGCTGGACCAGGACGGCAGCCCCGGCACCACTGGCAGGGCCAGGCATCGTGAAGCCGCTCGGCTGGAGCTCACGCCGTCCCCCGCCAGCATCCCAGGCAGGGCAGGAGCCGTCCCCAGCGCTGCCCGCACACAGCAGCCAGCTGGCAGCGGCCAGCCCAGGGGGTCCCCGGCTTCCCCCGCCGCCCCCACCCAGCTCTCCGTCTTTGAGTGGGCACTGGGGTCCCCGCAGCCCCCCAACCCAGTGCCAGGCGCTGGGGAGGTTTGCCACCCTGCCCGCGGGCAGTTTGAGGAAGAGGAGGAGGAGCTGCAGGCCATCTGGGATGGGGCTGGCGAGCAGCGGGCAACTAGCCCACCGGCAAGCAGCCATGCCCGCTGCCGGCCAGGGAGCAGGGCTGGCAGCCTGCCCAGCCCCGATGCCACCGCCGGCGGGCCCCTCATCCTCTCAGCAGCCAACAACGTGCTGGTGGCCAAGTTCACCCTTCCCACCACCGCCCGGCTCCTCCACAGCCCCGCGGTTGAGAAGAGCCCTGGCACGGGGCACGGCAGCGGTGGCAGCCCCAGCAGGCACGGGGTGTCCCCCCGCACGGAGGAGCTGGTGTCCGCATCCCCCCTGGACAGCCCGGGCGCCTGGGATCGGCGGAGGCATGGGGAGGAGGAGAGAGAGGGCGGCAAGGTAAGAGCCAGGGGCTGGGGGCTTTCCTTTGGGGTCAGGCAGGTGGCTGGGGGACACCCTGAGCAGCAGCTGGGTTGCCCAGTCCAGCAAAGGTGACCTGTGTTTGGGGACTCCCTGACTCATGTTGTCCCTTTGCTCCATCTGGGGGCAAGGGGGGAGGCGACACCCACCAGCCCTTCACCCCAAAAACCTACAAACAGCCCAGCCCCTGCCTGGGCCAGAAAATTGTCCTTGTTGTCCCTTTCCCACCTCGGCACTGCCCACCGGTGATGGGTCAGATGGACCCTGTGCACCCAGCCCCAGCACGGCTCCGCTCACTCCCTGTCCCCTTGCAGGTCCCCCCCAGTAAAATGGAATTCCAGATGATGGAGGGGACGCTGGAAAGGAAGCACGTGCTGCAGACAGGAGGGAGGAAGGTACAGGCATGGCTGTGGGGCTCCTTTGGGATTGGGGTGCTGGGATGTGGTGGGTGGGATCCAGGTTTCGGAGCAGAAGCAAAGCTGGGGATGCCCCTGGCACTCCCGTGGCGATGCTGCTGGCCATGCTGGGAGGGCACTGGGGCTGGGGGGGTGTTTTGAGTGGCAGGGGACTGCTTGTCTTCTCCCAAACCCATTGGCATCGCAGTTGTCCCCTGCTTGTGTCCCTCAGGCCAGCTGCCGCGCCTGGGGTCTCTTCCACGCCGTGCTGATGAGGCAGACGCTGTGCTTCTACCAGGACCGCAGGGACAGCCTCAAGGTGTGCTAGGGGAGAGCTGGGGGGCACCGGAGGGGGCTGGCAGCGGGGTGTCCTTCCCTGCACCCCTGCGGCTGCACCAACCCCGCTGTTTTGCTGTTCCCTGTGCTGCAGAGCTCCGTGGTGGCCCTTCCCCTCAACCTCGCCGGGGCGGTCTGCACCCCAGACGCCGAGTACACCAAGAAGACCAACTGCTTCAGGCTACAGTGAGTCGCCCCAACCCCGGGCAGCTGGGGTATCATAGCCACAGACCCCTCCATAGGTGGAAGGGGCTTTGGGGGAGATGCACACCAACAGCCCCAGCCACGGCCAGCTCGGTCCGGTGCCTAGATGAGGATTTCCTTCTTTTTCTCTCCTCCTTCCCTTTTTCCCTTGTCTGGCGGGGGCTGTGGCATCTGCACCTCACGTCTGTCTCATTGCTGATTTATTCTCTCCCCCGCAGGCTGCAGGATGGCTCCGAGTACCTCCTGAGGGCCCCCTCCCAGCCCCTCATGAACGAATGGGTCTCCAAGCTGCAGCAAAACTCAGGTGAGCCGCCTTTGCCGGCGGAGCTGGGTGTATCCAGCCCCCGCTGATCCCTCTGCTACACGGGTCAGAAGGGAAGCAGCACGGCGTCGTCTCCAATTGATGCATCCTCCTAACCTTCTCTGCCAGGCAGGATTTGGAGGCTTTGTTTTCACACCACATACACAGTTATAAATCAGGAATAGCACGACTGACGTCAGTGGAGCCTCAGCAGCAATAAGCCAATGTCAGGAAAATCATAACTGCGCATCGGTCTTCCTCCAGCTCCTCTGTGGGGCATGGAAACCCCTTGCTTGCCCTCCAGGCAAGATGATCTGTACTAGTTTGGTCTTCCCGCTGCTGTACCCATACCCGAGGGGGCTCAGGCCCTGCTGTGACATCCTAGGCGGGCTGGCAGGACCGAGAGCAGGCGCGTAGAGCAGGAGGTCGGAGGGACCAGCCCTGCAGTGCAAGCATCGAGGTGGCTCCACCAGCCAGGGCAGGGTCTGGCTCCACGGGATGATCCTGTGCGCTGCCAGCACCCTGCAGATTGTCTGCTGTGCCCGCAGGTTTCCCCGAAGTGGATTACTTCCAGGCAGCAGCACAACGTGTCGAGGGCACTGGCAGTGCTGGGGGGTGAGTAGCCAGGAGCCGGCCAGCCTGGGCTCGGTGTTACAACTCTCTGCCATGCTTGCCAGCAGGACATCGGTGGGCTGGGCTGGTTTGCTAAATCTCTGCTACCTTCCAGTTTCAGCAAGGTCCCCAGCCCTGGGAGCTCCCACCTCCAGGGACATCATCAGGTCACGACCACCAAGAGCCAGGAGATCGTGGTGCTACCCCGCTCCAACGCCCGGCTGCAGCCTCCTCTGGGCAGCCAGGATGGCCCAGCCGATGGGGCTGTGGCAGCAGCAGGTGACTCTCCTGGCTGGCTGGGCTCCTGCCGTCCCCCAGCTCCTCTCCCCAGCCCAGAGAGATGGAAGGGAGCCGACTGGGGGAAGCTGGAGGCTGTTGCTCAGTCCTGAACTTGGTGCGCTCTGGGCCAGGAGTCCCAAGGCTACTTGCCCAGGAATGGGCTTGGGGGAAGGACCAGTTACCTCCCTTCACTTCCTGGGATACTGGGATAACCACGCATCTCCCTGACCTCTCTGGGGCTGACACAGGGATGTCCTGTGGTGGCCTTGCTGTGTGACATGTCTCCATTCTGCTTCAGAGGATGCTCGTGGGGCCAGGCACAGGGAACAGCAGTGGTCACCGCGAGGGTCCCCGGGGCTGTGGGACAACAGCTGCCAAGAAGACGACTATGGGCTGGTAGCCAACAAGAGGAGGTCCTACTCCTTCACCTCAGGTATGGCCCTGGCTTTGCTGTCACTGCCAGGAGGTGGCACCAGTGCCCCTGTCCCCACAGACACCCGAGGGCAGGTGCAATGCTGCTGCAGCACCCACCCCATCCCATGTCCCTGTGCCCTGGGCTGCAGCCCCCGACTTGGGGAGGGCTCTGGGGGCTGGTGGTGCCCCTTGGCACCCTGCCCTCCCTGCTAACTACTCCCTCTTGCAGCCACCTACCAGAAGATCACCCCGGTGGCCGTGCCCAAGGAGCCGGTGGAGCCTGGGAGCAGCTACTCCGTCACCCTGTACATCGGGGAGCAAGCACCAGCCATGCCACGGGCACGCTGCCACTCCTTCGTGGCCCGGCCGGGGAGCCCACGGGACACGCTGAGGGAGAAGACCCCCATCCCCCCTCGCCCCAAGAACAAATCCGTCTTCAAGAAGTTCTTTGGGAAGAAGGAGTGAGACCCAGCTGAGGCGGGGAGAAAAGCCCCAACCTGCCCTTTTCCCTCCTCCTGGGTGCCATCCTGGCATGGTCTCTGCTCCCAGCACCAGCTCACTGCTCGCCACTACCCGGGGGACAGTGGCTGCGGCAAGCGGCTCCACTCCAGCCGGACCCGGGGGCTGCACCGCGCCCCAGCCCCTGCCACCCTCAGCCTCATCCCGGGGCCGAGCATCCCTCCTGCCCACCCACTGGGTGCTCTCCCTGGGTGCCACCGGCTCCCCAGGTGTCCCACCGACACGCAGCACAAGCAGGGGTTGGGGGTGTGATTGTTTTTATTAAAAAACAAACGGATGCTTAGTCTGGGAGCTTCTTCCTCCAGCAGCACGCACCGGCACAGGAGCAGAGGGACCCTGCAAGGTGGTCCCTGCTAAGAGGGGACAACTTCAGATGAGGGTGGTCCCCGTAGCAGGCTTTGCTCCTGCTCGAGAAGCCTGAGCCGTCCCGTGCATCTCACAAGGCCATGTTGTCCTGTCTTCTGTGCCTGCACCCAGTTCAGCGACTCCCACAGGGCACCTGGGCTCCTTTTCCCTGCCACAGGAGCAAATCCTGCTGCCCACGCACCCCCTGCCATCCTCTCTCCCAGAACGGCCACCAGCCTTGGTCACGGCAGGCGGATGCTGCGTGCCAGGGAGGGGGCCAGGGGAGGGCGGCCAGACCCCCAGGGCTTCCTGCATCCTAGATATTTTGCAATAACTTTACCAGGCTGCACCGGCTTCAGCTGCCCCAGTTCCTGCCTGCGCTGGGAAGGGGGAGAGCAGCTGGCCCAGGCTGCCCCCGAGCATGCCCCAGCCCTGGGGGGGGAGAAGGGGAAGTTTCCGTGGCCGTGGGTGGCAGGTCCTCTCCCCAGCTGGCTCTGAGGCTCGGCCGCGCACACCCCTCGCCTCCTCATACACATTGTGGGGCTTAAAATAGATGTGCTGGCTGCAGCCCAGCTCTGCAGCAAGGGCGGGGAGAGGAGAAATGTGGGCACGGGGCTGTCTCCCCACCATGGTGTGTGTCCCCCAGGCTGGGGACCAGCAGCAAGGTGGAGGGGACCACACCAGCATCACCCCCAGAGGGGCTTTCTCCATGCCCCCAGTGAGGAGTGGGGGGAAATGCTGGTGAGGGGTGCTGCTATGTGAGGGGGGTTGTGGCTTTTTGTACCCCCCCTGGGCCTCCCCACCCTCTGCTCAGCTCCATCACTCTTGGCTCCGGCACCTGTTTTCCTCCGGCACCAAAGCTCTGCACTGCCTTAACGGGAAGAGGCGAGAGGGCAGCTGGGGCTGGGGGAGGATGCCCTGGGAGGGGGCCAGCCCCGGCTGGCCGGGGAGGAGGCTGAGGCACGGCTTCATGGCTCCGGACGCACATACCAGGAGAGCAGCCGGTGGGCAGGCGCCAGTTCATTCCTGAGCAGCTGAGGGGCCCGGCGGAGGGGGCAGCAGGTCTGGGGTGCTCTGCTGAGGGCCCCCCCGCCAACCCACAGTGGGGTGGGGGCTCAGCAAGCATCCCACCATGGCCCTAGTCCAGCACAGCAGTGTGGGGTGATGTGCCACCAGGTGGGTGCCCCCATCCCAGGAACGATGCTGGCACCCGCAGCAGGTGCCCAGTGCTGTCCCCCTTGCACAGCCTGCGTTGTCCCCCCACGGCGTCTGCCTGCCCGCAGCCTTCCCTTTCTCCTTCCCCGCGCTGGCGCTCGGCCCCGCTGCAACCCGCTGACGAATCTCGCTTCCAGTTCCTATGGCAGAAGCCACTTCCCCCCCACCCAGAGCTAATCCGCCCGTGCATGCAGCCTCCACCTGCTGAGCCAGTGGGAGCCGTGCTCAGCCGGCCCCAGCCAGCGCCAGAAACCAGCTCCGGCTGCAGAGCCCACGGGGCAGCACAACCTCCGCACCCCAGTCCTGCCACCGCAGGAGCCCCCGACCCTGCTTGGGACCCCAGAGCGAGGAGGCTGCAGGCAGCATCCGCTGGCACCCCGAGAGCTGAGCCTTGGAGGTAAGGGCAGGGTGCAGGCACGGGGGAGAGCAGCAAGCGCTGGCACTGCTGTGCCTTGTTCGGGGTACCACGGAGGGGGTTCGGCTTTGAGCCCCCCACACCAAGCAGGGATTTCCTCCCTATTGTTTGCAGTCTTGCTACAAGGTCACCCTGCAGTGGGGGGGGTCTGTACCCGGAGCCACCACCCACCACCTCGCTCCCCCATCCCGGGGATGAGAGGTCTGAGAACCAGGACCCAGGGGTGCAAGGAGGGTTCGGAGCCTGGCCCTGCTGCAGGGGATAGGGAAAGGGCTGAGGGGAGCAGCCGTTGCGGAGCTTGCCAGGGTGAACTCACAGCACAGCGATGATGCCCCCCTCTCAGGGCAGGGTCCCCAGGCGGGCACAGGGGCAGGAGGGCCAGCCCTCCGCTGCGGGAGGAGAGGGGGCACTGGGAAAAGCCAGAGCACGGGGCATCCAGCAGCGGGGTGAACCCAGCAGCATCCCTCTGGCTGTGGCTGGTGCTGCGGCTGGGGGGGGGTCTGGGGCAGAGCAGGGTGCGAGGCAGGGGTGCGAGCAGCGAGCTGCAGTGCTGGGTGGCACTGGGATCAGCTCTGTGTTGGGGCTGAGGGCTATCCTGCACCCATCTGTGCTGTGTCCTTGACGTGGCAGCAGCGCGCTAGGACCTGGCGAGCCCCAGGCAGGCATTGCTGGCAGCCCTGCCCGAGCAGTGCGGGATCCTGCCTTGTCCGCCGCCAGCACCGCGGGAAGGAGCCTGCCAGCTCCGGGAAAAAACATGTAAGCAAGCGTGGTGTGCCCTGGACAACCTCAGGCCAGGCAGGAGCTCCATGCGCTGTGTCCCATAGGCTGGGACATGATGGCCAGAGGGCTGGGGACTGCCACCGCAGCCTATACACGGGGCACGGGGTTAAGAACCAGTGTCAGCTGCAAACGGGAGGGGGTGGGTGCTGGGGCAGAGCAGGGACCCCATCAGTGGTGGAATCCCTGGCACCCGTCCCGTGGCAGTGCAGGGCAGATGGGGTTGGGGTGCTGGGGGTGACAGGTCATCCCACACGTATTGGGTGTTGCTGCCTTCCCTTCTCCCTCCAAGACCCCCCCCAGGGGACCTGTCCCAGGAGATATTGCTGGCATCAGGACAGTGCCATGGAGCAGCGAACACCTCCCCCTCCCCAGCCAGCTGGGTACAGCATTTGGCTAGCCTGTCCCAGGGATGTCACCCTAGGACTGGCATTGTCACCACTAACTGGCCCCTGTCACCTTCTTGTGTGGGTCCTAGCTCTCCCTGAGCGCTGGCTCCCTCCCTGCCCCACCAGTCCCATACGTTCTTGTGAGGGGGGATGCCTGCACGACAAGGGACACTGCTGGGGCCCCCTTCCTGTTCCTGGAGGCTCTGGGGCTGTGCCACCCTCTCACCTCCCTCAGGGTCTTCTTCTGTAGCCCCATCCGCCTCTCGCAGGCCCTTTGTCCCCATAGCTGGCCACTCTCCCATGACCCTTTCTATTTGTAGGCTAACTGCCGGGAGCCAGGAGCCCGCCCAGAGGTCCCGGGGCCCAAGGCTTAGCCCTTGGCTTGTTTACAGGAGCCTGACCCTGCATTTAGGGGGAAGAGAGAGAGATGAAGGTACAGGCAGAGCAGGGTTCATGGCATGGCCTTTGTCCCCGCATCTACCAGGTCACAGCGCTGCTCTGCTGCCCAGTAAAGGGCTCGTGCGAGGGATGAGAAAAGATGATCCCTGTGCTGCTCTCTGCTCCTATCCCTGATGATGTCTCGGGAAGGGAGCAGGCGCTGTAGGGGCTGTGATGTATGGGGAAAGGTAGGGAGCAAGGTGTGGCCGGGCAGCAGGAGATGGTGAAACTTGTTTGTCACGGTCCCCAAGTCTGTGCAGGAATGATGATGGAGGACGCAGTGGAGGAGCACAGCGACATGCTGCTGCTTGCGCTGCACCAGCTGCCTTGTGCACAGACATAGAAGGAGCCTGCACTCCCTGCCAAGAGCAGCTGGAGCATCCCTGAAAGTGAGCTGGGTGGCACTGGGAGCAATGGGATGGGGGATGCGGGCAGCAGTGGCAGAGCAGTGTGTCCTGCATCAGCGCGGGCAGCCCTGACCCGAGCTGCCGGCAGCAACGAGGGGGCTTACTGAGAAGCCAGGCTTTCGTGGAGGTTTTCCACTTCTTGAGAAGCAGCCTGCCTGGCTTTTTGTAGGGCTCCCAGCACCTCCATAACCACAGCTACAAAGCCGGGTGAGCAGCATCACATCAGCAGCACTGCTGGGCACCGTGCAGCAGCTCAGCCCTGCTACGGAGCTTCCCAGCTCTGCCACCCCTGGGTGAAAAGTCAGATGAGGGTTTTCCACCTGCTTGTACCCACTGGGGAGAGCAGGTCCTGCGGGGACAGTGGAGAAGGCAGGGAGCAGGTGATGCCTGCAGCTCCTCCTCAGAACGAGGGGGGGGTCTTCGTGGGAAGCCAGCCAGCGCTGTTGTCAGGGCTGATTTTCCCCTTCTGGCTGGCCAGAAAGGACATTTAGTGGGTCTGGATGGCAGTGTTAGCAGAGCAGGCTGTGTTTCCCCGGAGACTGTCTGTGAGTCCCGACCTGCTGAGGATGGATGTGTTGGGTCAGCCCCGGGCCGTGAGCCCTGGGAAAGCAGCGCCAGGAGCCCTTCCTGTCCCTGGGACACTTGGCAGCGGCACAAGGATGCTCCTGGCTGGTTATAGCCCAGGGCAGCGGGGAGAAGCAGGCGAGCTTCCTTCTGAGAGGTGAGCGACACGGCGGAGGTGCACCCCGTGCTTTTCCCTGTCCCATCGCATCCCAGGGGATGGGACCAGCCAGGACCTCTTTCCCTGTGTCCTGCAGTTCTGCCGCAAGCACAGCCCTGCAGGACACGTATCGTGCTCAGGGTGACTGTCACTGTGTTGTATCCTAATGTGCTCCATTCGGGGTGACGCCAGGACCCTGAAATCTGGTGACGCTCCCCACCTCCATCTCCCTGCTCCAGCCCACTGCCTCCTCATCCTCACGGTGAGCCTGGGGTCCCACGGGGTGGCTGGGGATCCTTCCCGGATTAGAAGGGCCAGATCCTCTCCCCCCAGCTGTC